>PNEQ01119381.1:0-12959 GCA_003012365.1 Medauroidea extradentata
GTGACGTATCTCATTTGACTGTACCAATCACAATAAGGTTACTGTAACACCACACGTCTGTGATTTGCGTGTAAAACCCCACGACACACGAATGTCAAAACATCCAATCTCTGACCGTGAAGCAAGTCTGCAGACGTGCACACAAGTCACTGACACAAAGTGAGGCAAATTTCTTTTCGCGAAAAGTTCATGTCTCTAGGGGTTTTATGCCCAGATTTCTGCATTGTGTACCTTGCTGGACGATGTCGCTGTTCAAAGAGATTTCTCTGGGTTCTTCTTATCTACCTTATTCGCACTCATAGGTTACCACGACTTTGTGTGTTCATACTCGCCTAAATACCACCAATTCGTGCATGGTATTCTACGCTCAATACTTGTCTGCCACTACACGTGGCGAGCATTCCGGACAGCTCTGATTACAGGCTGCAATCACGTGAACACTGCGTGTTTTCATTGGCAGGCCTTACCTTCGACCACGTGCGTGTGCTTCGCGCGCTCTCACTTGAACGCGAATAAACAGTAGTTTTGTTTTTAAACACGTAACGTAACGTTCACTCTGGCTTCAAGTTTATGGTAAGGAATATGTGTTTGTACTGTAGACAGTGTTGTTATATCATTGCGCGGGACTTCATAAGTTAAATGTGAATGCATGTCGTTTACATTCAGTATAGAGACAACTTGAAAAGTGTGTTACGAGTTAGTAGAACCTGGTATTTTACTTCCGCGTTTCGTATACGGATACAGACAAACGATAAGGGTGGCGCTGGTACGTGATAGTCCAAATACGCGGAACACTAAACTGGAATTAAGTGTTTTCGTGGGATGAGTGGTTATACGGGACTTTAAAGTGGTGGTTTAACAATTTGATTTGTGAAAAGCCTAGTGTTTCACCTTTTAAAATGGATCTCTATTTGAAGTGATTTTCGGGGGAGAACATAGGCCTAAGGGTGGCGTGCTCAGTCTGGAGGCTACTACTGTCTTCACAACCCAATGGTGACGCCTAAATACTACGACCAGGGATTAAAGACAATTATCAGACGCCACAATACTGACTAGAAGGGACTTTAGTTTGCATGGATAGTACACTGCACTGCTTTACAGCCGGCGCCGTACAACCTTGGCTTAAGGCTTGAATATAGGGGAGCTTTAATAGAAATATATTGGAACCCAGTTCCAAGCGGCTTACCACTGAGTATTAGCGCCGTCGACACTCTGACGTTATCACGCGTGAGCACTGTCGTGACCTCCTCGGCTCACGAGTGGAGTCCCAGACGTCCGGCCCTCGGACGACGGAGTTGGTCGGCAGAGGGACGGCGTCCTAGCCGACCTGGATGTGCCCCAGCTGACGGTCCGATGAACAACCTCGGTGGCCCTACCCCCTTGTTATATATGTCAGCCTGCTCTCAATCGTGAGGATAACCTTCCGAGTGTTGTCATAACACCGCTTAATAGGGCGTGGTACATAATTCAACGCTAAAAGCATTAATCTATAACTGTAGGTTTCTTGAAGCCAATTTGAGAAAATTAAACAATAGCAATCCTAGACAATAGTTTGAGCCAACGCAACGTTTTAAACAAAATTGTTTCCAGTGTTACGAACTTCTTAGGCACAATCTCTGACGCCGGAACCTCGTGCATTTAACTGCGGTGCAAGAGATCACGCGTAACGAATTAGTAATTCTGGATAAATATTTACTCATAAAGTTGGCAAATACCATTATCTATGATTGTCATTGAGTATTTGATCCATATTAGCTTCGAAAAAAGCGTAGGAATCAATTGATGTTTTCTGCGTTTATTTATATACCATGCACTCTTAAGCATAAGCTATTGGTCTAAAATTTTGTTGACTGCCTCTACTAATCCGTTGCACCTCGGATTATAAGCTGTCGTTTGCATCTTCTTTATCTGTAGCTTTTTCAATAATGATGTTACTAGCTCGTTACTGAACGATTTGCCCCTGTCCGTTAAAATTTCATCTGCGCAACCGTATCTTAAAATTTCTGCTTTGATAAAATTAGCGCTTGTTTCTGCGTCTATTTATTTGACTGCTTTCGCCACTACGAACCTACTTGCAAATTCAGTCATAACCAAAATGTATTAGTTGCCTTTTTTTGTGTTGTCTGAACTGGGCCTTTGGCATCCAGTGCCCAAGCTTCTAGCAATGCTGGCGGATTGATTGTAACTACCCCAATGTTTGACGTACTCTTTCACGTCTTTCTGCATCGTGTCCCAGTAATAACTCTGTTTAATTTTCTGTACAATCTTATGGGCACCGTAATGGCAGCCCTCTAAAAGAGCGTCGTGGTGAGCTGCTATAATTTCCTTAACGTAATATTTAGGGACTAGTGTGAGGTGTTTTTCGCCGGTGGGTGAGTGAATTTTGAGATAAATTTCTCCGTTAGCTGCAATGCCATATCGTCTAGCTAGCTTAACGTATTTTCTGTCTGCTTGGTCTGGTTGTGTGAGAGCTAATTTCAATTGTTTAATGTGTGGATCCTGCTCATACTCACCACTAAATGGACAATTTCGAGTGTTTTGACTTTGTGTAGTTAAAGGGCACAACAGAATATTCCACAATTTTCAAAATTTATATATTCTTGTTCATGGTTACATACCGGAATGAAATTTTCTTCTTTGTCGAATTCCTCTCGAATTATAGTGACTTTTAAAACTGGATCAATAACAGAATAACCTTCATTGGCGTGTCCTTCCTTAACCACATTAATGTTTACTTTATAAATCTCTGATGCTGCTTTAACAAATGGCTGATAAGTCTTTGCCTCTGATTCCAGTAGAGCTTTACTAATTTTAGATTTACACTTAATTTGAAAATGTTCATAATATTCATCCCAGTGGGATACTATGTGTTTGAAAATTTCATTTTTTACCTCGTCATCTTTCCCAATATTTTGAAAAATTACTTCTGCAAGGGCCTTGAAAATATTGTTACGGGCTGGTGTGTCCGATTTTATTTGGTATGACCTAGCGTTGATGTTAACGTGTTTCAGTTTTGCCAACCCTGCTGTCGGCACCCTACTTAAGGCGTCTGGTAGAGTGTTCGGTTTCCCCTTAGCTATTATTGCTTCAAAATCGTACTAGGAGAAAGCGCTATCGCCATTTTCTGTATGCGCAAGTTATGTTCTGCCATGCACTTACGATACCTCAGACTTCCGTGATCAGTTTCGATTACGAATCTTCTGCCATACAAGTAGGCCTATTGCCTATAATAGTTACAACATTATTTTATTGCACCCAGCTCGCGTTCCGTTGTTGACCATCTGTAGGGACAGGAAAAATTCGCGAATTCAATGACCTACGTGTTAGGATCAACTATCCTATGCATACTCAAGTCCCAACCATTTGTCCATTAGTTGCTTCTCAGTGAAACAGCAGGCAATGAACAAATAGATGGGGCTTTAGTATGCGTCGTGAAATGGATTCTAGCCTGCAGGTCATTGAATCCGCGAAATTGTCATGTCCCTGACCATCTGGTTACATTATATGGGAGTTTCTTAGATGCAGAGGCTATTATCTCGCGTTTTTGTCCTGTCCTACCTGCAATAAAACAGCGCCAATGGCTGTTTGGAATGCGTCACATGCTAATACTGTTGGTTTACTCTCTTCAAACCTACTTAAGATTGGCGCATTTTGTATGGCCTGTTTCAGATCTAGAAAAGCTTTCTGTTGTTTGTCGCCCCATTTATACTCCGAGTTTACTTTCGTGAGTTCTACGAGTGGCTCAGCTATCGCTGTACAACCTTGTATGTACCTCCAAAGGTATGAGGTCATGCCAAGAAATGCCCTAAGCTGTTTAATGTTTCCTGGTGGAGCTAACTGCTTGATTGCCTGTACTTTATCTGGATCTGGTATCACTCCTGCTGGTGTATATATAATTACTAGGGCCACGATTTTGTCGCGAAAAGATTTTTGCCCCACTTTGTTTCAGTGTCTCTCGTGCACATCGGCAGTTCTGTTTCACGGTTATTGGCAGCGTGTCTATGTTCAGACACGTTTCTCATTTGATTGCACCAATCAGAATAAGATTATTGTCACTCCGTACGTCTATAATTTGCCAAGGCCGTTGAGAGTAAAATCATCCAATCACAGACGATGTAGCAGAGCTGCAAGTGTGCACATGACGCATCGAAACCGAATGTTGCAAAAATCTTTTCGCCATAAAATCGTGGCTCTAATAATTACCTGTGATTTTTAGTTTTTGTTGCGCGAATTTGCATTTCTTGATATTTAATTTTACGTCAAATTCCCTAAGTCTCTGTAGTACTTTCTGTATATTTTCTAATTGTTTTTCAAAGGTCTCGCCTACGATAAATATATCGTCTATATATGCATTGTTGAAAATACTGTGGTGAAGTACTCAACCCCATGGATAATCTCTTATACTGGAACAGTCCAACCCCATCAATGGTAAATGACAATTTATGCCGGGCCTCGTTACGTACTGAAATGGCATAGAAGCCGGAGAACATATCTAAAGATGTGACATTTAGAATTTTGCAAGGTATTTATATGTCTTCAGTCCTAGGCAAAGGTTACTGAACTCTCCGTAGTTTTAAATTAATCTGTCTCAGATCACAGATAAAACGCAACCCCCCCCCCCCCCTGTTTTTTCTTAACTACTAGGCTGGGCGCTGCATAAGCCGAGTCGGATTCTTCGATAATACCAGCCTTTTCCAGGTCCTGTATTTGCTCTAGTAATTGTTCTCGGATTTTATGGTTTATCCTATAAGGTCTTGTGTGAATTGGTTTATCTGTGTCTAACTCTATTTTTATTTAAAATTTTTTGTTTCAGTCAACTCTAAAATGCTGTTCGTGAACCTGTCTTTATAATTACCGAGTGATCTGAATAATTTGCTTCTTTGTCTTTATTAAGATCCTTGTTGATATTGTCCGCAATCTGTATGACTTTCTCGTCCTCAATTGTAGCTATACGGTTTATACAATATTGTATAGTATCCGCGTCTGTTCCGTTATGTTTGTATGTAATGGAATCTGCAGGGTATTTTTGTCGCCAGATCTGTTAATATACATTAGATCATGTTTTAAAAATTGGACAACTGAATATCTTTTCATAAAGTCTACTCCTAAAATGATGTCTATTTTTAGATTTTGTATTATGAGAAATTCTTGTTGAGGGTAACCTTCAAAGTGTTGTCATAACACCGCTCCGCGCTTGTAGTTCCCCTGCCTGGTGAGCTCTGCGGTGGTATCCCGTAACAATATCATTAATCCCAAACCATAATTATGTATCTATTTCTTAGGAATTCGGTTCGAACTTTTCCAGATGCAATGGACTGGAAAAAAAGTTCTATAAACTCGAGGGATTTTACAACTTCATTTCTAATAAACAGATTGGCTTTTTTTTTTTTTTTTTTTAATAATAGGGTCATATTTAGAAGGGATTTTTTTTCTAGAATTATAGATTGGGGCACATTTCATTAGTTTCTCGTAAATACGGTTTCTCCTGACGTGCTAAAACACAGTTGCTGCGGAATGTACAGGTAAGCATTTCATCGCTGTAACAACGTGCTAAAATTATTTCTGATAGTTTTTTTTTTTCAAACAACTTAACTTGTATAAATACAGTAGGCCTACCTATATTTCTTTTCGTAACCTGTTGCCATTAAGTATGTTAACATTGGATATACCAGCATGTTTCACTACTGCACAGTGGAATAACACCGGGGTTTTTTGGTATGAATGTTTAAGAAAGAAACTATGCCGATAAGAAGAAAATTCATGTGGTGGATTTTTATAACAAAAATGTTTGAGGACTTCTTTTATAGAGTTTTCAATTTAATACGATGGTATATTTCAAACAAATTTTTTTTAATAGTACTAATTGGTGCAAAATGATGTTAAGGGTCTTTAATGACGGATTTAGAAACATTTTAAAGAAGTAAATTGCTTCTCTAAATTTTTTTGGATACTCCGTTATTGCTGTACTCCGTTTTTCTTCTCCTCCAAAGTGTAAATTTTTGGACAGAAGTCTTGGCGGGCGCATGCATAACTCACAGAATTTTTTTTTTTACATTTAAGTGTTTGGGCACACCGTTCTGTCCCTCTATCCTGTTTTGCACCCCCTCCCAAACTCGAATGATTTTTCTGCGGAAACCTCCGATGGCGCACAAACAATCCATCAACGTTTTTTTTTTTTTTTTTTTTTTTTTTCACAAATTTTTTTGATACACAGTTCTGCCCCTCCACTCCACTTTACCTATTTCCATTTTTTTTTGCTGAAACCTGCGTGGATGCGCGTTCAAAAAACGCTTAAACAACTCACTTTTATTTATAAACGGAAGCCTGAACACCAATTTCCACGTATTTGAATTCAAAAGTGACGAATGTCCAAACGAATTTCATCACATATTGACCCCCTTAGGAATTCTTTCTTAGTGCTCACTTAGGTTATATACGGAACTCCTCCGCTAAATTGTATTATTCTAGACCCACTAGTTCCCCTTAAATTGTGCGTTGTCTGTCAGTCAGTCAGTCAGTCAGTCAGTCAGTCAGTCAGTCAGTCAGTCAGTCAGTGAGTGTTAAGAGGCCTCCCTAGATAGGCTGCGTTTGTATGTGTGAGGCAGGAGCGGTAAGGGTGCCGTTGACTGACGTATGCAATGTATTATCGCCTCTCCGCACAAGCCACTCAGCTGACGTGCAGTGCTTTACTATTATATTTTATTCCTATGGGACTTCAAGCTGTGACAACATTATTTTATTTGTGGACAGCACAGTTCAAAGTCTAACACTTGTTTCTATAGTTGCGTTTTTCTAATCCGGTTGTTATTTTTCCAGATACGACAGTTTGGAAAACTCATTTTTGGCAGTTTTGAGGGGCCTGAAAATTATATTTTAAATAAACGTGCTGAATTTTTGAAACCATAGTGACAGTTGAAGTGTGTTATCTTTTTGTAGGGATACAAATATAATGTGCGTTTAGTAGTTTCGTCGAAAAAAATATAATCGCAACTCGCTGCAACGCATTTCAAGTGCAGGTAGGGAGGAGGGAGGGTGTTTATATACACACACATAATTATTGTGTAATATTTATACAATATGGAAGGATTTGCTCGCTGTCGACGAAACGTATACCCCACTTACCGTACGGTATATCTATAAATTTCCATAGCAAAGAACCTGATTAATTTTAATATTTTCCTTTTTGTTGTCGTATAACTAGGGACCTGCGAAATTCACGTTATTATTTGACAGCAGACTAGACTTAGCAGTGCTATATATACAGGATGACAGTATGAGATGACACTGGTCGTAGTGTCTATGTGGTGTCAGCTACGTGTATGAACGCTTTACAGCACGTTGGTCACTCAAACCTGCAACTTTTAATTATCGGACATATACATTTTACCCGCCAGACCATGGGATATTCTACCTATGGGGGAAGTTGGACGAGTATTTAATAGTTTGGAGTCTAGTCTGGTGGCAAGAAATAACGCGAATTTTGCATGTCTCTATATAACATATGTTTAAGGGAGCTTAATTTAAAGATAGATGATATGCAGAGACCGGAAAAAATTCGGTGTTCACTGATCCCTAGGCTATATTCCAGGGATATATGTGTACTCAAGTAGACATCAGTTGCTCACTGGCTTATCTCTGACACCGTGATACCACATCACACATCATTGGCCATGCGATTAGTTACATCTTCATTATTGGCTCAGAGCCCTCTTTGAGGAGCGGAAGTGAGGCGAACTTTTAAGTAATTTGAATTCTAACCTGTGCCCAAATGAAAACGCGAATTTTTCAGGTCTCTAATGATATGCAACTTAAAATGTGTCGGAAAATTAAATGTGCACTGTATGACAAGTTTAAAATTAAAGTACTTAAGGGGCCCGCCTCGTTGCCATAAAATCGCGCTGCAGCGTGTATGAAGAATAAGTTTTATACCGATACTAATACACTTGTGTTCACGTCGTTTGTCTACGAAAAGAACACACACTTCAGACGACCGCCCTTAAGTACTTTCAAGACAACACACGTATTAGAAATCCCCTTTTACGGCACGTCAAAATGGGTTAAAACGGGGTTTTCAGGCTGCTATAGCGGAAAATATACTAACGTGATACATGCGAAACAACTTAAGGGCAGTCCATTGGACTTTAGTAAAGTGATTTCGTAAATAAAACAATAGGGTCACCACTTTAAAGTCCCATAGGGAATTTGTTTTTTCCTAAGACTGCACGCCTTACGCGTAGAGGCGACGCACCGTTGTATGGCCCATACGACGTCGCCCTTAGCACCATACCTCACTCACACAAACACATGTGCCACGAGGCGGGCCCCTTAACAAGCAGCAATCCCCTTAAGCTGGTACAAGCGGATTGTTCAGCGAACGTGGCCGCGCAAGGAGGGAGATGGTAGCTAGCCACTGGCGTAACCCGACACCCTGCTCAAATACATGGTTGATGTGGAGGGGGACTGGCCACGACCGAGCAAACACTAGACGTTTGGGAGGAGCCATGGTTCTCGCTATTTGACTTTCACACCCTCGCACACCTGGGCCAACTCAAACATATCTCCCCCCCCCCTCCTTACCACGTCCAACACCACCCGCGTCCATGTCTCGTGACGTCATCTTGCCCTCGTGGGGTTCTTGTCATCAGCGCTCGTCTTCCGACTAGTTGTCCCGGGTTCTACCCAGTCCCTACACACTGGATCGGGATAAACGCGGAGATGTTTTTGTACCTCTTTGTTTCAATGCCTCGTGTACACATTTGCAGCCCTGCTTCATGGTTATTGGCAGCTTATCTTTGTGTAGAGGCGTCACTTAGATCTCTATACCAATCAGAACAAGGTTACGGCGACACAAGGGCGGATCCAACTTTGGATCCTGGAGTGGGTTATATGTATATCTTAAGGCGACCGCCTATCTACGCGTCAAATTCGTTGCTGTGTGTTCGTAAACAGGTTTTCCACGCGTGTCCATTGTGCCAACGTACGAAAAGAAAAAAAAACCCTTCAGACAAGATCCGGAACCTCATTGTTAAGACACTATGCTAATTAAAATTACTGTTTCTAATCCCTCCAACATGGCTAAAAACGACCTTTTCAGACACCCGTACTTCAAAATGTAGTAAACGGATGTATTCGGAACTCAGACAGCGATGTGCACTGAACTTTCCTATAGACGTTCTAATAAAATTACATGGTCACCGGTTAATAATATCCCATAGTAACAACGGTTCGGCGGAAACCTTTCACGCTATTTCAGCGTTTGGCTCGTTGAGGCGATGCGGCATTTGAAGCGCGTTTCAAGGTCGCCCTTATGTCTGCGTCATTTCTGAGCCTCTAACACGCTGGTAGGCGGCTCCTTTAAAACATGGCTACACCCACACCCTAAGTCAAAAACGATGGGTCCGGGGATTTGGATTTTTGGGTGCAAAATTGTGATATTAAAAGTGTTACCAAACTAAAAAATTGAATTAACCGTTTACCAAACGGTAATTTTTTAAGAATAAATTATAATTTAGGCCTAATTGTGAAAACATTTGTGCTGATATAAAATAAATTCTGTACATTTTTAAGCTTCTGCTTCCATATAGTTGCAACAAGTGATTGTGTTCTTAATGTTGTGTTGTTGTTTATGTAAAGTGTATGAGGTAAATCTTTTCAATATTTTACTTGGCACTTATTTGGTTTTATATTTCTGGAGTAGTCTCGGGAGGGGCCATGACCCCTATGCCCCTTCACTCCGGATCCACCACTGGAGCCACACGTCTGTGATAAGCTGGTAGAACCTCAAGACGCTGAGAGTTTAAACCAACCAATCACTGACCACGAGGCAGAGCTGCCGGTGTTTACATAAGGCATTGAAACAAAAGCGGTGCAAGAATCTGACGAGACTCAGGAGTGTCTACTAATAACAAACCTATAATTAGAGAAGGTGATTTATCGCGGGAAAAGTGGACGGTTTGCTTGGCTTCAATGTAATGTATCCACTTCCGACGCTTTTATTTCGTTACTGGCGAGTCCCTATTTGACTGGGTCAATGATAACCATGGTGCACTACTACTGGACGTCTGAGATTCGTCTGTGGACAACTACACCATGGCACACAACCGTCAGCCAACAATACATGACGCAGGACGCTACACTGATTTGCAGAATACGCTGGCAGAAAACATTCTCGCGATAAATCACCTTCTCTACCCATAGTATGACTACGAATGAACCCAGTGTTACTTACTGAAATATGGGCAAGAGAATACACACAAATATTTCTGGCTCGAGTGTATACTTACTGCTCTGGGTTGGACTGGGTTCGCACTGGCCGAGTTTCGCAGTCTTCCACTTACCGTACCGTACATTTCTCTGATGGCAGTAGATATCTGTTCACAATAATATGGTGGAATCCTTTAGTCCCGCAAACAATTAGTTAATTTATTCCAGGGGTGAAAATTATGCCATCATCCGACACTTTGGTAGTTAAATAATACAAAACTATATACTTATAGCAAAAATTCAGTTGCTGTATAAATTATATTTAGAGAGGATGGTTTATCGCGGGAAAACTTGACTGCTGGGTTTCAACGCACGTTCAGCTTACCAGAAGATTACTGGCTTGTACGTGGAGATGTTGCCCTATTTGACTAAACCAACAGAAATCCCGCAATTGCAATATTTGATGCCTGTTGTTGGTTTGCAGACAGCTACGCTGTGCCAGAGTTATATCACTTAATCATACGTGTCACGAGAATCTTCAGTGTTTTCAAGGGTATTTTGGCACAAAATCGTTACACGGATAAAAATGTTAGCTAAGCCGGGTCGTTGCTCTCGTGTTTAGTAACTACTAAAAAAATAGAAACTGGAGGAACACAACCTTTCGTATTTCACGAACTTGAACTATTGCCTTCTATTAGAATCTGGATTAGAAGAATGTAATATTGACGGTTGTTGAATCCTCGAAAAGCACGTGCCCGTAAGTCACAGGTATAGACGAAATATTTCGCGAGTATGTTTCCAATACAGCTTCAGTTGTTCCTTTATTGGCTGTTTGCGTAATTGTACGCCTGACCAGGAGGTTCTGGTTTGAGTCCTTGTTTTCTGGCGAATGTGTTATTTATTCGCAGTAGGACGTTGGTAAAATGTGATCCTTGGGTAAAAGTAGCTTTAACACTTTGAACTGTTTGCCCGAGTATTTAATGCGTAACGTTGAGTGCGAGGTATGTGTATGTGATGTTATGTCGTCTGTGGATGGATGAGGGACTCCGTCGCTATCACAAAATAGAGGGGGGAGGAAACAAAGCCATTTTCCTAGGCGTCACTACGTATATGGCGCCAAACATAGGACATGAAGTTTGCATTTCGAACGACAGACCCAGTTACTTAGTGTTTCATCTCATTTATACACTTGACCCTTATTATTATTATTATTATTATTATTATTATTATTATTATTTGTAACAACGTCGACTAAAATTATAATTTTATTTTCGGTTTCATGGTTGAGGTTGCTTTTATTATACAGTTTTTGTCTATTGTGCATTGCTCAAAATCTTGGGCATCTTGATTATTTTGTAACGTTATTGAATCTGTTATTGTTATTTTTCAGCTTTTCATTGAATCCTGTTAATCTATTTTGTATTATATGCGATGGCTTTACTCTTATGTTGTTTAAATTACGACATAAATCATGATGCTGTTTTCAGATTTCTCATAGTATATCGCTATTTAAATTTTCCTCTTTATTTTTAATATTATCTTAGATTTAAATTTGAAATGTCTTAAAATAATTGTGAATTGTAGACAGCAATGTTTATGGTGACAAGACAACATCGCCGTAACTACGCCATTAATATAGTCGTATTATTATTATTATTTTAATTTCACACTTAACATAAGTACATACGCACACACGTGTGTGAGGTTTGTGGGATTGGATTCATAACAACGTAGAATCTACGTATGTACAAGAGTTGTTTTTGTTAGAAAAAATATCGTCTGTAAATTCTGGTACATCTGTAGTTCATGAACGAAACATATGAAAGTATGTACGAAAGCGAAGGTAAATATAAATAAAAAATACAATTTTAATTAAGTCTTGCCAGTGGCGAAGCGTGGCCGACTACACTATAGCATTTGGCTATAGAAAGGATAGATTGTTTTAATAGTATGAATATTTATTGTATGTAATTAATCTTTGCTTTATTTCTTTCATGTTATCTTAATTCACTTAAATTTTCTTGTATTTTATTTTAATGTTTTGCAAGTTTGGTTTCTCTTTGGAATCTATAGGATCAGTTAATGAATGCCGCTACCTAGTTAGTTACTTGATATTATTTATTCATATTTTTTTTGTTAGGACTTACATCCAAAATATTAATTTTATTTTTATTTTTTTATTTTATTCTTGTTTTATTTGTTTATTTTTCGTTTGTAATTACTCTCCAGCCCTAATGCCTGTGTTGGCGACGTCGTGAAGGCTTGAGGAACAGCCGCGAATGAGAGGGCGCTGTCTAGAGATAAGAGCAGTCTTGGCCGAGCGATAATGCCGATATACCGTATTTTTTTAATTACCGTCTCGCTAGCACCGAAAGCTAGCGCCATCGTATTGGTTTTTAATAGTTTTTGGACGGCCAAGCAAAGTTTGTTAAGCCAGGAAGTCCGTAGATTGTTTAGAAGAGTCTACGAGGCAGAAATGTAATAAATTTTTGAGTGCGCAAAATTTGAAGACGGCAGCGTCGGCGGCTTGGTGACGCCATTTCCTTAAGGTTGTTCAAGTGGGGAAAAAACATAATTTTATATTTGTATGAAATAGTGTTAGTTTTGTACACATTACTGGAGAGTACATATACCTCTAACGGAAAAAAATTAGCTCATCTAGTTTTGCCGTAATGGCACTTCAAAGTCAAAATTTGCGTATTTTTACTTCATACAAAACTTGAAAACCAGTTAACATAATGAAATGAAAAAAATCG
>PNEQ01119381.1:13059-29924 GCA_003012365.1 Medauroidea extradentata
TGTTAAATAAAAAATTTCAAAATTTAAATTTTTTTTTGGTACTTTTAGAAATTTATTTTAAACACAGAAATATTTTATAATGTGTTTGTATATGCTTCAAGCCGTAGACGGTGACGTGTAGTTTTGATGAGATTTTTTCCATTTCATTATATTTACTGGTTTTCAAGTTTTGTATGAAGTAAAAATATGCAAATTTTGATTTTGAAGTGGCACTACGGGAAAACTAGATGAGCTAATTTTTTTCCGTTAGATGTTAATGTACTCTTAAGTAATGTCTACAAAACTAACACTATTTTATACAAATATAAAATTATGAATTTTTCCCCACTTGAACGCCCTTAAGAGACGTGATTGGTATGACGCCGTCTTGTTTTACCGCACCAGACACTTTCTTTACTATAAATTAGTGCATTTTAAACAGTGTTAATATTTGGAATGAACTAGGAATAACTGATTTTGAAGAGTAACTATAATTTTCGGATTTATTAGGACTTTTGACCCATTTGCCTTGTTTTATGAGAACTCTCAAGCCTACCGCTCAGAAAGAGACAGAGACTAGTCACGGGCATTTTAAATCACGTATTTCGTGTTGTGTACAAGACTTAAGTTTTACAAATAATTAAATCAATTTTTTTTAGTATTTCAATTGGCGAAACATTCATTAAAGAACTCTGATTTTGAACCCTGAAAATTACGTTAATTGCATTTGCATTACACGTGGTAATTTCTTCTGAAGTGTTTTATCACCTTGAAAACTTTTCAAGGAATATTTTCTTAATTTCGGCTTGAAATTCAAATTATTAAGGATGTTGTAGTTATCTACACTGACAAGCTTACGTAGCTAATAATTTTCAGTTTAAGTCAGCATTTTATATTTCCTGAATTATTTATTCTACTATTTTAGTTATTTGGACTAAATAAATAATAAATAACTGTTCCATTTAATCTCTTTATGTTGAATTATTGCTCTCATGTGGATGAAAGTACGTACAAATAATTGCTTGTTGAAACCAGATGTGGCTTATGAATATTATTTAGGTTAAAACTAATAAGGGTTCATGTATGCTTTTAAGGCACAATTTTCACAGAATTATTATGCTACACCACAGTACACAACACCCATATTCTTTTACTTTGTAATACACTAAGTAAAGTGTGCACAACACTCTGATCGCGGGACAACATACACTGCGATGACCACCGCCGCCTGGTTTTCACGAAAATATATATGCACCAGCTTGTCTCACGTTCACATCTGCAGCTCTGATTCTTGGTTATTGACGGTGTGTTTAGTACAGAGACGTCTCTCATTTGTCTGTGCCTATTAGAATAAAGTTCAGTGACGTGAATAAGCTATTTTGCGAGTGGGCCAAGAACACGTCACGGTGCCCCAGGTCGCTTTTCTTACTTTCTTGACATTTTCCGCTGTCGAACCTCGCCCTCCTTCCCTAGAGAACATCTTGTGTTGCCACCTTACATTTACCAAACTAGTACTAAGATATTTCATAGGCAAATAATTCGAGAATAGTAGTAGTAGGGAAATGGTTTAAAGTTAAAATACCTATCAGTTTAGCGCCCTCTTGCCCTTGGCGGCAAGGGCATATGTCCCTTTTCCTAGTTAGGTCCCTGATAAGTTACTGCGACACTGCACATTTGTGATTTACGGGGTAGAACGCCAAGCCACTGAAAGTTCCAATCGCTGACCGTAAGAAGACCTACAGCCCTGCACTGAATCAAGCTTGTTCAAGTATCTTTTCGCGAAAATAAGGTGGCTCATGGTCTGCATTTAGTTGTAGGCTATATGTATTATTGGCTCGACGTTTTCCAATGTGCGTCAAATATGACAAGAGCCAGTTGCAGAAGTGACACGTATTTACAGTTGTTTCAGTCTGTGCGTGAAAGAAAACGCGGATTTTTCGTGTCCCTATGATTTGCTCTCGAATTAATTCGCGTAATCTTCCTGTTCCTGCCTATAACCAAAGAAGAGATGCGTATCAACAAGTAAATAACTGAACTGTATCGCTAGCAAAAAAAAAGTCTGTATCCTGTCTCGAGTCAACTAATTAATTTATTAGTTCAAGAGTTGTGTTGCAAACATGCAATATCTTGGTATGTGCTGTAGTTTAGTCAAGGTAGTGTTTAAATATGAAACAATACAAGGTATTTTAAGCTGCAAATATTCAATCAAGATACACTTGAAGACGAAATAAGGAAATAATAGGTGAGTGATATGCAGTAGGCGTATTTTAAAATGAATTAAATATACATTATCACTTTTTATGACAATACCGAACCGTAACAAAACAAAATTCACATTGTTAAGTGATTATGTAGAATGCACCATTTTATTGGCAGTAATGTTACTACAGACAGAGCAAATGGCTCACGCTATCAATACCAGGAAAGAAAGCAGCTGTTCTTTGTATTTAAAAACAATTTCATTATTCGTCGGAATGATTTTGGGGAAAACCTTGACAACGAAAATTAGGAAACTAAACATGGTGACTCTTAAATTTGAGTGAGTGATTGAGAGATTTTGGTCAGCGCTTAACATAGAGGTCTTAAGATGGGACATCAGTGGCCATGTTGGATTGTTTTATTTTGTGTTTTTTTTTTTTTTTTTTACATTCTGAGAAGAAAAGTGTAAAATGTGAGTTTATAGCGTGAATTCTATTTATCTTGCACTATAGTACAGGCACCGCATATAAACTCTTAACGCATATCCACGCCGCAATCAGTCACCCAAAATTATATGTATATATATAACAATTTGTTTGACTGACTGCGGCTTAAACATACGTTAAAAGATCAACTGCGATGTTTGTATTGCAGCACAAAATACATAGAATTCACGCTATTATATCAAAATTTACACTTTTCTTTGCAGAATTTAAAAAAAGTCAACTAATTAAATAATCCAATATGGCGGCTGATGTCCCATCTTAAGAGCTAGTGGACCTGGCGCGTGAGTCGTACTGTAGCGTTATATGGATTTTTTTTCGTGTATAACTATTAAAAATGCGTTCCTATGATTTAAAAAATGCCGTCCACTAGTAAAAAACATTATTACCAAGCTCCTCAAAGAGCAAAAATGATTTTATCACGTTGTTGTAGTTGAGAAATTATCAACCGTAATAGTAAAACAAAACCATAGAAACCTGCATTGAACTTTATCACATACTTTTAACAATTAAAATAAGAAGGTAATTGTTTGAAGTCCCATTGAAAAACATTGTCTGCAAAAACATTGCAGGCTAGTTTAGTCCTTCGCTTCTAGAGGCGATGAGTTGATTGGCGGGCGTGTTGCACTCGACTTATCGCCTTTCCCGTTTCCGTGCCTCCAACGTAAAAAAGAAAAATAAATATTCTCCGTTCACTCTAAGTTGAGTTCTGAAGTAAACAAATAACGTAATGTCATTGCACTTTGCTAGATTCTAATTGGCTCAATTCGTGCAGTGCGTCGACGTACTATTTCCAACCGACTAAACTGTGTACAGTCGGTATCGTAGGAAGCGACAACGCTCTATATATTAAAACAATATTGCGTAAAATTTCGTACGTCTTATCGACATACGGAAACAAAAATTACATGAAAACTTGATAAAAATATTGACATCATGTGCAATTACAGTATATTTCAAAATTTAATTGTAATTATCAAGCCACGACTAACGATCGTACTCAAATATTCTGGTACTCACGTAACGAAAATTTGGTACTACACGCAGAAAAAAAGTTGTCAACAAAATGTGATTAAACTTACTTTAAAGTCCTCCTGGATAATTTTGTACTTCGTTTTGGAAAAATTACATTTTATAAATCACCAAACAATCTGTCGATAATTCACGACATATATTCGTTATTTTTTCACTGTAAAGAATGTTATGCGAGATTTGTATTATTGCCTTATAAACATCACCGCAGTTTGTTTAGTAATGAAGACATATATATCCACGTTTCTAAAACCATGCAAGACATTTTCACTGTTCACGTCCAGCGTCACATTACCTAATCCGCATGCGATTTAAACATAAACAGACGCGAGGACGGAACAAAATAGATCAAAGAATTTCGGGTCAGACGAACTGGAACGGAAAATGAATACACAAAAAAAAAAAAAAAACATTCGCAGTAGCCACAACATTGACGCGTTAATGCACAAAAATACTTTTAAAAAAAAGTAAAACATATCTGATTGTGATATTTCTGACTTATTTTTACCGTGGTAATTATTACTGAACTAAACTTTTGGTATTTTCAGAGTATCGTACATCTCTAAATACTGGTAAGTGTACCAAGAAACTCTTACGTTTAACAGTACGTCAGTCGTTAAATAACTCGTGAATCAACTATACGGACGTGTCGTCCGCTAACCATAATTACAGTAATAAACATATAGCGTCGTAGATTGTGTTTGCAACGTCTGAATATTTTAGATATTTGTTAATAAAACTCTCTTATTAAATGATGGAGTGGTAAATGTATATATGTACACGACAGATAACAAAGATCTATTTCTTATGCAAGATCACAGTGCACGGCGGTCGGCAGCCAATGAACATGTTTGTTTATAATTTGCTTTGTTTATCCTAAAACTCAACTAAGAGTGAACGGAGAATAGCGTCCACTAACTCTTAAGCGCTGGTGAGGCTGACATGAGGTGAGTATGGAGCAGCACCGGAATGAAAGGGCTAGAGAAACGGGAGATCCCCGAGAAAACCCGCCGACGAACGGCATCTTCCGGCACGATTACCACATGCGAAAATCCTAAATTTGAGTCCAGGGAGTTACCAAAATGAAAATATAAAAGAACGCATCAATTCATAAAAACACATCACAAGATGTAAATAAGAAACGGAAAATATAATTAAAACAAGAGCATGAAATACACAAAATAATGTATTCAGTGACTCAACCTACAAATTTGTTCCCTCCCTTGGAAACTGGCACATTTACAGTTCAAACGATCATACTGCGCACTTTTCAACTTGCAGTTAATTACTAATTAAACAACACGAAAATAACAGACATTCTTGAACAAGAAAGTAGGTAGGCCTACCTATATCTAGAAGATTTATGCCAGATTATTCAGTAAGCCATCTTAGTAAATATTGCAGTAATTTTGCATAAAGTGCTTGAAATTATGGTTAAAAGAAATTGCTGGAATAAAGGCAAATTATTCCGTTAGTGCATCATTACATAAAACATGCAACTGTCTCACAATCACCCTGACACAAATTTACATATAGACTAAAAATATATTTAAAGCCTATATCACCATGCCCCCCCCCCCCTTTTCCCAATATCATGAAGATTTTCAATTTTCGATTGGTATGCACTGAAGTGGTGACCTATCATTTCTTTGGGGGAACTTTGGTGTTAAGTTCAAAACATTTTTTTTTAATTTACGTGTGTTTTGAACACGGTTTCTTTACTACCACAGCATTCTGAAAAATCATATTTTAGCCATTTTAAGCGGTATAAAAATGATGTTTGTGTTATAATGTTAACGTTTAAAACATGTACTGTACAACGCTAGGTACATTTAGTAGTGTTGTCAAAAAATAAAAAGTAATCGCACCTCACTGCAACACTTTTTTTTATAAGTGGCGAAAGTACTTTGAAACAACGGTGGATGATAGAAAGTTTATCCTTTTATCACGCATATGCCAGATTTACAGCGGCCAATAATATATAATTAAACTAGGCTACATTAATATAAAATATGCTTGAATGATTTAACTTCAGTAATATTTAATTGATATTGGTATACGTTATTGCATATTGTCAATAACTACAATTTATGTGCGTAAGAGTAGAAAACATTCATTAGGCGTACTGGACTCCGGTAGGCCTATAAGATTTGTAAAAAAAAAAAAAATAAATAAAGATTAATATTTAGGTGTTTAAAATTGAGGGAATTTTACGCTGTTCGTGTTTACAGTATTTTCCGAAAAATATTTATCTGTTGGCAATAATTGGACATGTCTGCGCTATACACAAACTCTATGCAGTATGTTACAATGTGCAACGAACAAATTGTTATTAGCAAATTATCCTTTTTGTGGCGATTTTCGAAAATGTGAGTCAGTTATTTCAACACTTAATTACAAATTTTCACAATATGTGTAGTATCCTCCACTTTTTTTGAGACATTACACAAATTAGGCCTCTAAAAATATTTTGGTAGATAAGATCCAGACCCTCTTAAAAAAAAAGTGAAACAATTGTTTTACTTCATGTTGCTCACCTCTGCACATTAACATTGTCAGTGCTGGTCATGTGTTGTTGGTGATGACAAACAGATTTGATGGGCGCTTTCTGTTAACATTTCTTACTGGATGATAACAATTGTTTCATTATCTAATTCTTATCCACCCAATAAATTAAACTAACCCTCCCTGCTGATCAGCGTAGTCATGTAAATTTATAAAAACCTCAAATGTTACTTAAAAATAAGCACTTAAGGTCAACATGAATGTCTACACTAATAGACCGACCTTTTTATTCAGTCAAGGAAAAATTTAACGTAAAGGAAACATTGTACATAAAACAAACATCAGTTTCTGAGATGTCAGATAAACAGAAAAAAAACTGCATCTGACAGGCTATGTAAACTTAATGTCGTTATAAATTGGATTTTATTTATTGTTAACCAGCTGAAGAACTTAAATCATTTAGTTTATTTATTGGAAGAAAAAAATACAATATACCAAGCAGAATCCAAAAGTTACAGTAACCACTTTAAAATACATTTGTCATACTGAGAAAATGTCTAATAAATAGGGCTAATACAAATATGTGTAAGCACAAAAGAACACAAATCAAATAAATAGAAATCAGTATTTTATTCTCATTAGGTATCAAAGTTATGTACAACAATGAAGTTTTGAAAGAATTCACTTAACTGTCTGTACATGTGAATTTTTATTAACACTGCTCAGGTAATGTTCTAGGCTCAACAAGTTAGTAGATTTGTGTTACTCAGGGCCGTATCTATTAACGGCTTTCGAATGACAACCAACTGCTATCCTCATAGAGAAAGCATTGGTGAGCAGTTGGTTTTCATTCGAAAGCCGTTTATAGATATGGCCTTTAGTTAAAGCTTGAGGTCAGTTTACAAGTACGAAAATTTTAATAAGTAACCAGAAAATTTATTAGGCTTGTTAATACTCTGCGCCTTGTTGAAACAAAACAGCTATAATAGATCTTGTAGCAGTCATTAAGGCAGATTCACCAATGCTTGTACGTACGTGTAAAATTATAAACGCTAAGCATTCACATAATATAATGTGCGCGTGAGTGAGAAAATCATAAATACACTCTGTACGTACTAACTGTTACTGTATTGCCATCTCTTTTTTACGTTTTGCTAAAATGAAAACTATTTCCGTTTACTTTCACATTCTACACTGTATACAATTCCAAAAACTTTATGTATGTAAAATAATGTGAATCTGCCTTTACTCACACAAGCAATTAATAAATCAAGTGTGGATAAAACCATCCTAGCTAATTATTACTAAAATATTCTGTATAATACTAATTACTAATACACTTTTGATCTAGTTATTCAAGTCTAAATATTTTCCGACCAAATAGTTTCCCTTACTGAATGTATTTTATACCTAGCTGACTTTAAATATGCGAATGGAACTTAAAAATGTAATCACCAAATTTTATTCATAAATAATGCAAGATTTATTGTCTTTTACAATATTGCTGTTTTCAGAATCAAGCCTGCTACAAAAAAAATCAGTCTGCAATTAATTACTGCCAAACTGCCTTAAAAGCACATTTCGAGGTAAAAATAGCTAGTGATTAAAACTTAAAAATTACAATTACTGTATTCTCAATCTGGAACGAAAGGCAGGTGAGTGGTGTCCGGCACGAAGGTAGATTATGTTAGTTTTACATGTTGACTTTAAATTGACGTGTAGCCCTATTTATTTAATATTTATAGCATCCGATGGTGTTTTTATGCATCACAAATTCTTATTGCACCATTGTTTACAGTTTGCCTTGACATTCTTCGCAAACTGCAATAACGGACATTCAATTTCGGACATTATAAGTGCTGTCAGAACTTCTTACCGGACAACATTCCCAAGAGAGACTAAATAAAAAAGGACAGAAAAACTGCCAACATTCTACTATCACCGGCGGTCTATACAAAATACTTTCCTCAAACTGGGTGAAAAAGTAAGACATAATGGTTCAACATCCAAGTAATTGTTGGTTTCATAGAACTAATGAAATATAGTAAAAATACCAGTGCACATCCCTAAAATGCTTTATTTACAATAATGCAATTTTGCTCTGGATCAATAGAAAATACAAACATGATACAGTTATAACCACCTAAGTTTAATTCATTCTACCTTAAGTAGTTGGGAAAATACACCACAAAAGAGTCAAGTGTTTTAAAAGTAATTACAGTAGCAAAATTGAATTTTAAAAAAATGTAAACAATGCAGTCATGTCTTCCACAAATAATAAATAAGTAAAAAAGCTAGTCTCTTCTAAACTATACACACTTGTTTTAATGTAATAAATAGTGATCAGCTAATAATGAAACTTATGTGTAAACTATACTTATCACATTAAAAAAATAGTTTTGTAACTGTCGAATCACTATAAAGTTTCAAACAGTATAACACAGATATACTAAATTTCGACAGTGATAGGTTACCATTTTCAACAACAGCATGTTGTTATGTTACATTACAATCGTAGCAATTGTAACAAAATCCCACAATGACTTGATTTCATATTATGTTGATAATAAACTGGTAAACTACACAAAATGACGTATGTTAAAAATTACAGTAAGTTTTATTATCTACGTAACTGTAACAAAAGTAAATGATATGGTAATATCATCTAGTATTCAAGTAGCGGAGACCCTTGTACCTTGGGCAGGATATTTTTTAAAAAAATAATAAAATGTGTAATTTTAGTTATTAAACTATATTTTTGTAAAGCTATAAAGTATATTGGTTATTCTGCATGTAATATTTATTTTTTAATAAAAATGGTATATTTTAGTACAAAATTGTCAGTTTTAAAATATTGTTGAATGTGACCTGAGGTACAACTAGGATGTGTACCTTGGGTCAGTTTCACTTTTACCTTGAGCCAATGTGTTAGCGTGATACAAACATGTTTTTTTTAGGTTAAATAAAATGTTGTGCCTTTCAAAACCACTTATAGATAAGTTCTACATTAAATAAAATTAATTGGAACGGACATGTGTAAGTTAATGACATTTCTGCATCCGGCGATCTTGATAAAATAATAGTAAACATTTAAACACTCTGTTTCGTGCTAATTGATCACAGCAGTGTCTTTTACTAAAATTGCGCATGTTTAACAAGTTTTCTAAGATATAATATAAACTGATCCCGGTAAACGAAATCGAACATGTAAGTCTTCCTCGCCTGCCAGTTACTGGATTAGGAAGCACAACTACAGTGTCACTGGTTGCCACCTCACACACATCTGGTTCTTGAGGCCAAACAAACGTGGGCGTGGTTTTTTTTTTTTTTTTTACCCTTCTAGTGAATTTGATAGTACGGCGGTTATCTTCAACACCTGTGATTATGCCAACATAAGTTAATGCTTCAGGCCCTTTTTGTGGAAAATTTATCAAGCACCCGTTTGTTTTTCCGGATTGGTGATTTGTCTTCTTTCAAAGACTCTACTTCACTTTGGTATTGACGAATGAACACACCAACGCTTGAGTCACTTTCTTCACTTGATATTAGGGAGGGATAATCGTCATCTTCAGAACTTGATACAGGAAGTTGTTTGGTTTTCCTTTTCTTTGTAGTAGAGTTGCATTTATTTGTTAAATTTGGTGCAGATATTACGGGCCCTCGTTTCAACACTAACTTATTTATTTCCTTCATGCTCACAACTTCAGTCTCATTTTTTTCAGGGATGTTAGGCAAAACTATGGCTCTTCCTTGCTTACGACAAACTGCATTGGAATTTCTTGGCTAAGCTTTAGTATATGGACGTAATTCCTCTATAGTGACTTTGTTAATTTTATTGAGTGCAGGCCTACATTTTCATTTGATCGTAATGGTTTGTTGTATGCATGATCCTTCAATAGTGTTACTGAAGGCGTAATGGTAGAAACACAGTTTAGAAACCAACTCTTGATAACTTTAAGATGGCCGAATCTCATCTGTGAACAATGAAGTTGTTGGATGTTGTGTTTGTGTTTGTGTCTGTACGGCTACTAAAATCAGGACGGTGCTCTCAAATATTTAGTTCTGTTCGGTTTCTGTTGTTGCTGTTTTTTGTGCTTTCATATTCATATTTTGATCTGCTAGATCTACCACAGACTTTTCAATTTTAGATGAAATAGTAGAATTTACGTTATGTGATGACTGTACCAGTTCTTCTAAAATCATGCTCATGTGGGTTCGTCAAAGGATTTTCAGAAGTAGAAGGCAATACAGCAGCTGATGTTAATGGTAATGGCTAGTCAACACGAGTCTCACTCGGTGTCTTTGATGGATCTGGTCTGTCGGTTTCATACGATCTCTTATTCATCGTATCGGAAAAATCTCAATTTTCAACCACAATCCAAGAACTCTAAATCCAGACTGTATGTTTGATGATGTAAATGCTTTGGGACGTGCTTCTCCTAACAACTGTCCAATTTAATAGGGCGATACTGGTTTCCCTGGATTTTTCAACATCCAGTTGTTGTAAGACTGTTTATAAAATTAATTCAGAGGTCCGAACACATACCTATCGAGACGCTGTAGCTTGTGGGGGGGGGGGGGGAAGAAATGTCAACATTATTGTACCATTTTCTTTGGCTTTCGTGGTTATCTAAGACCAGAAGAACAGGCCTTTCTTTGGTCGGCTTGGTATGCTGTATAAAATGCTCAAGAAATTCTAAGAATATTTGTCCATTTCATTTATCACTGGAATGAGCCGTACCACGAATACCTGATGGTGAACTGTTTCAATGATTGAGGAACATCACGGAAAACGTACACATTTGTTTTAATCTCGGTTGAGTGAAGGAAAATATGAAATGTTGACTTGTGACAGGCTTTGTATTATTCATTGTTTAGTTCTATTAATGATTTAAAAGTTTATTTAGTTACTACACTTATATTTGGAAGCACAAAGCCAGTTTCTAACAACCTGTTTATTAACAGTTTCAATAAGTGTGGAGCATCAAGGAAAAAGTAAACAGTACTATTCATCTCGGTTGGGTGAGGCAAAAAAATGAAATGTTGTAAACAGGTGACTGGTTATGTATTTTTCATTGTTTAATTCAATTAATTCTCTAAAATGCATAGACTTGAGTAAGGAATTCCTGCCATAGTCTTTGTCAGATTAGTGTTTAATTATGTGTAGGTTTAGATATTTTAATAACATAATATAAATCAATGAAAATATTAGATAAGAAAGGAATATACATAATATATACATATATAATATGTATATATAAACAATACTTTCATTTATTTATTATGTTCTTTTTCAAACAAGGCGATCAGAATCATACGAAACAAAGTGACTGTATTTGCGTTACTTTCTTATCAAAAATTAAATTACTATTGCAAATTAAAAACACACTATAGTGAATATTTCAATAGTTATTAAAATTTGAATCAATATGTGGCTTTTGAAAAGCAAATATTCAATCTATTTAAAGAACCGAAAGCTATCCAAAGCAGGTGAGTGACAGGCGGAGGACAATTTTCAAAATCAATTAACTGTACAGTAACACTTCAGGACGATACCTAACAGTAACAGAAATAACGCTCATTGTTGAGTGGTTATGTAGAATGCACCATCTTATTGACAGTAATGACATTACAGACATAGCAAGTGGCTCACGCGATCCATATCTTGAAAGAATGAAGTCATTAGTTTTGAGAACAACTTCGTTATTCGTCAGGATGATTTTGGGAAAACCTGGAAAACGAATATTTAAAAAATTAACATGAGGACTCCCAATTTGAATCCAGTGAGTTACCAAAATGAACACATAAAAGAACACTAAACATAATAAACAAAATATCAAAAGCCATACAAAAATAAAAGCAAGTTTCGATAGAAGAAGAGCATAAAGTACACAGAATACTATATTCAGTGATTCAAGCCACAAATGTGTTCCCTCTCATGTAAACTGGCACTGATGCCCTATCACACTGAACACTTTTCAACATGAAGTTAATTACTAATTAAAGAACACAAACTTAAGTGAGATTCTGGAACAAGATGGTGGGTCGGCCTTAATCTTGAAGATTCATGCCAGACTAAACAATATTTTGTCATATTAGCAAATATTGCCGTAGTTTTACAGAAAGTGTTTGAAATTAGGGCTATAATAAATTGCTGAACTAAAGGCAAACGAATTCGTTAATTCATCATTACATATAATATACTTACCTATATCACAGCTGTACCACAATCAACCTATGTTACATTCCTTTCCCTTATTCTTTTTTTTTTTTTTTTTTTTTTTTTTTTTTTTTTTTTTTTTTTTTTTTTTTTTTTTTTTTTTTTTTTTTTTTTTACTTTTGAAGATTTTTAGAATCTTCTACTTACACGCTTCTTTTGGAACTGCTGGTTCAGATAATTCATTATAATCTTTGGACAGTATCCAGTCGCCCTTTGCTGTGCTATATTAGGCCACCAGCAATTGAACGTTGCTCCACGCACGAAGGTATGACGTGTATTCAGTCCGATTTGCTTACGTATGGCTACCAAGGTGTGGTATTGCACTCTGTTCTTTTTTGTAGCTTGCCACCCAGCATTGCATTACAAACCGTCTACCCCAGTTTCACTTGAACAGCTGATACCTGCTACTTAATCTATGATCCATGACCTTGTTACTGCCCTCCAAAATATTAGGCGTAACATGATTTTCTTGTTGGTTTTCAGAATCAAATGTTACATTTACACTGCCCACAGTACTATAGTTTATGTCATTTAGCGTTTACAAATCCAATGGATCTCTATGCTCTAGTGTATCTGGCAGATATTAATATATGCTACTTGAACATCAGCTTTCTCAAGAACATTGGTAATGAGGTTCTGATCTTCACCAACATTAACACGACTGTTCTAGTATACCTGAGTATTTTTATCTGCATAATTATTATAAGTCTTTACTGTGAATGACAGCAATAGTTTACGTGATCTTACATGCCACCTCTTTGCCTAATTTGTGAACATAAACTCTCAAATAAATCTTGGTTCTGCCTGTGCATTCCTACGATACAGGATACCCTGTTTGGTCTTCAATCCATCCAACAAACTCTTAGCAGTTTTTCAGACACTATAAAACTCTTATAAAAAAAACCGCAATGTATTTTATTACACTGCATTTCATACTGCCTATAATATGTCTGACATAATCATCCAAGATACAAATATAATAAGATTCAGTTATTCCAAATACACACTTATGTGCCAGTGGACTTAAGGTCGAAAAACTGCTCAAAATGTCAAACAAGATGTTAACAAGTTCGATAAAATTCTGCTATATATCAGGTCTCCAAACCCATATCTTGTAGCATTTTATTGCACACGCTGTAGTTTGCGACATCCATTTGAACTGCGGCGCGCACATCTTGTTGACACTCCTCACATTAAATATAAAATATTGTCAACTTGTGACAGGATTTGTATTCACCATATTTTAATTAAATTAATGATTTAAAGGTTTATTTAGTTACTACACTGCCATTTGGAAGCACAAAGCCAGTATCTAACAACCTGTTTCTTAACAGTTTCAATAAGTGTGGAGCATCAAGGAAAAAGTAAACATTTGTATTCATCTCGGTTGAGTGAGGGAAGATTTGTAATGTTGTCAACTGGTGACAGTCTTTGTATTCTTAATTGTTAATTGAATTAATGATTTAATAATTTATTTAATTACTACACTGCTATTTGGACGCACAAAGCCAGTTTCTAGCAACCTGTTTCTTAATAGTTTCAACTAGTGTGGAGCATCAAGGAAAAAGTAAACATTTGTATTCATTTCGGTTGAGTGAAGAAAAATATGAATTGTTGTCAACTGGTGACAGGCTTTGTATGCATAATTTTTAATTCAATTAATGATTTAAAAGTCTATTTAGTTATTACACTGTTATTTGTATGTACAAAGCCAGTATTAACAACCTGTTTCTTAACAGTTCCTATAAGTGTGGAGCGTCGAACAAAAAGTAAACATTTGTATTCTTCTCAGTTGGGTGAGAGAAAAAAAGGCTAGTTTTCAGCAACAGCACAGAATGTATTCCCCATATACTTTATTGCTGCTCTCTATGTCACGCATGCAACTACAGTATATCGACTCACATGAAGTTTATAAATATCTTCTAACAATAAGCTGTTATGGATAAACTATATCGAAATATTTATGTATAGGTTGCCTTTAATAGGAACATGTCCACGTTTTACGATAACTTGCATTTGTTTTTAAGTCCACTCAATTCCATAGTTTACTTTGCTGTATTCATAGTAAGTCTTGATTTTCATTTTTTCTTATTGATGATCTATCACTTCTCCATTTTCCTCCGTCTTGTGTGCCGCGAGATCGGCCCTTAGATTTTGGCATATGTAGAGAGCCCACGATTTTTCGCGAAAATAATTCTGCAACAGTTGGTTTCCATGCCTTTTGTGAACATATGAAGCTCTGCTTCATGGTTATTGACAGAATATATTATTGCTAGAGACCTGAAAAATTCGCGTGTTTTTGGCCCCAAGCTAGAATTCCAGCAACTGTAAGTTCGTGCAACTTTCGCAATTGGCCCGTGACTTTTTTTGACACTTCCTGGAAGTGGCTTAGCTAACAGTACAGAAGTAACTTAAATTCAGGGCCATATCATTTCAACATCGAGCACCCAGTGAGCAGATAATTTCTGCTTGAATACGCAGATGTTCTGGGAGGCTAGCCAACAGGTCAATGAAACCGCGATTTTTTTCCGGTCTTTAAATATTACACAGACATGGCTCATTTCACTGTGCCAACAGGAACAAGGTTACTGCGACACCACACGTCTGTGATTTGCGGGTAGAACCCTAGACGCTGAGTGTTAAAAACAGCCAATCAGTGACCATGAAGCAGAGCTACATATGTGCACATAAGGCATTGAAACAAATTGCTGCAGAATTTTTTTCGCAAAAAAAATTGTGGGCTCTGGATATCATAGTCGTGGGGTTTTTTTCAGGGTTCTCCTGTTTCCCCCACTCTTTACTCCGGCGACGTTCAATACATCATGCCATCCCTCACCAGACCTAATGACGCAGGTGTTAAGTGCTTACCTAAATGTCTTCATTCACCTCGTGTTGTGTGAATCACTTTCCATTTAACTTCTCGGGGCTAAGGGGGGCATATGTACATTGCAACAGAGGGGTGCAGAAGGGGGCAAGGGGAATGTTTTGTGTTTTTATGTAATCTATTAGGCCTTCTTGACATTTAATTTCATTAATTCTTTGAGTCATCGCTGACTAAGAATATGCGTTTCTTTGAAATGTAAATACAAATAAATAAAAATTACTTTCTTGACATTTCTGTTAAACAGACGGATGAATCAGTCGAGACTTTGAATTGCCTGAGACGGCCTTGTTCAGAACCCCGCGGTTCAAACATTCTGTCCCTTGCCCTTGGGATAAAATAAATATTGTATTGGGAAGATACCTGAGGGCAGGATATCGTACCACGAGTGCAGATTTGTTGACTGGACGCCCGTAGGCTTCTACATGTTGTGATATATGTTATGAAATGAAGCCCTACAATGCAGAAGTGACGGAATGAGAAAGGCGAGGGAAATGGGAGATCCCGAGAAAACCCGTCGGCCAGCGGCAATTTCCGCCACATTTCCCACATGCGAAATATCCGGGCTTAACCCCCCCGGGAATCGAAGGCCCTTGGGATGACAGGAAGTATCATGTAGGGGGAACAACTGGCTTCCTGCTTTCGTCGCGGTTGTAACTGGGGACGCCTGGGTCTTTCCCTTCTTTTTGTGTACTGTTACTCTTATAGCTTTTTGTGAATGTGCAGTGCTAAACCTGAATTTTGGTTTTCCGGCAGTTGGAGGAGCGTGAAGTTAGCCGCTGGAACGGAAAGGGTCACGTATGCGCAAAGTATGGTTGAAAACCTCAGTCAGTAGCTTCAGTTTATTGGAAATCCCACTAGTTTATTGGAAATCCCACTGGCTTAAGTAGTCTTGCGTATTTTGCACCTACTATAATGGAAGTATGAAGAGGTCTACAACAAAAAATGTATTGCAGTGGCTAAAAATCCAAAGCAGCGTCTTTTGGGATTCGAACCACTGCTGACAGCTGCCACATCTCCAATATCTACAGCTAATGTACATTAGAAAATTTTAAATTGTAAATGTTAAAAGTTTTATTGTCAGTAAGAGAATTGAGCAGAGTAAAACAGCTAAGACCGTAACACCGGATAGTGATGAAAATATCTCAAAATGGAACATCAACGGAACACAAAATCGAGGAAACAGGAGTGTTCCGAGGAAACCTGCCTCTCGCGTAAAATTCTCGGCTGGACTAAACTTGGACTGAATTCAACATGGAGCAAACCTACAGTAAACGTGGATCGAAATGCATTTATAGTAAAATTTTCGATCCAGATTGTCATATAAACATGGAGTGAATCCGGGATGAACATTGTGTAGAGATACCTTTTTAACAAATATTATACTACGTAACAATTGATTCGAATATCCAAGAGGCGAACACTTGTCATATATGTTGTTTGGATTTATTCGTCAGATGATTTATTTTGCACTTTCCTGTATCTTTGTAACATTAAACAGCTTTGTTTGGCTAACCCAGGACGATTCTAGCCGCTTACATAACCG
>PNEQ01119381.1:30024-40154 GCA_003012365.1 Medauroidea extradentata
GGGGGGGGGGGGGGGGGCGTTAGACCAATTTATTTGGTAGGAATACCCTGTCGCATTTTGGAGAATGCTAGTAGGAATTTCCATGTTATGTACCCTAGCTTTACTAGAAAAACTTCAGTTTTATGTAGATATGTAAGTGTTAATTTAATTACAAAACTTTCCACAAAAACTAATTTTGTAGACTTTTCAGTCTAACTTCAGGAGGGGCAATTGACCCTTGCCCCTTTCCCATAAATGACGCCTCCATTTCAAGTTGAATCAGGATTGAAATGTTTGTATAAATGCGCTATATATTCGTAGTAAAATTAACCTTAACCGCATAAGCGCACGAAGTATTTTCGCCTCTGTGTTGCTAACTATTCTGTGATGTTGGCAGAAGAGATTGCCTCGTGGTGTGTCATGGTCCAGGAGTTAGCTGGCAGCGAGACAGTTCAACACGCTAACTCCTCCCCCCTCCAGCGCCCAGACGAAGTCAGAGCGGATGGCAGGGCCATAACGCGACAGCTGTGGGCAAACACAGCAGCGCGGGAGGTCCCGCACTCGAGGCGACCCCACTCGTCGTCGCATACCTCGGTCGACAGCGACACTTCCTGGGACAACAACCCGCGTGCCTGGCCTCCTCGCATTCCTCGTCTTCTTGCCGTCAAGTTACGTCCACACCTCGTCCTTACAAGAGTAAGTCTGGCCACTGCAGTTGGAATATGCTCTCGTGTTGACTCACCTCACGTAATCGCTGCGCTACCGATATAACTGGTTCCGGATAAACTGAGCACGCTAGTTATATGTTTTACATTCAGATTTATAGTTTCCTGCCATTTGTAATGTAAATAAGGCCCTCTGGTATTTTCTGCTGCGTCTCTGGCACCTGCAAGAGTAATTTATGGCCTCTGCAGAGCAAAGCCGAGGCGTTCACAGGATTCAAATATCATGTGATACAATACGATGTCAAAATGTATCTCTGCCTTATTAAGCTGGTCATAAAGACCTCTTGCCCTGCTTGCTGCGTCAGCCTTGGAACTGGCAGTCTTATCTAACATGTCCATTACTTCTGAGTAAGAATCTCTGAGTGCAGTCGTCCGCACGCTGAATCTAGTAGGGCAGAGAGTTCGTGGGACAGATAACGTTGGTGATTCTGCATCTACTGAAGCTGCAGCAATATCTTCAAACATTGCACGTCTCTTAGAAGAACTCTGGATTGAAACACCTACATCATTAGTCCACTTCAAGCAGTCTCTGACTAAAGGCACAGCTCTCGCAGAATCTTGAAGGCCAACGTTAAGATTGTGGTTGAAGTAATGCACATATATATATGGCTTGTGGCTAAATTTCAGTTACCTTCTTTTGGGCCCCCTTTTGCACTCCAGCCATGTTGCTACCACCATACTATAGCATTGCCCCTTCAAGCCATCAAGAGACAAATTAAAGCGAGATAAAAAGTTCAAAAGTAGCCTAACGAGTGACTCGCCTGTTAATGACGCAGTTTCGTACAGCCCTAAAAAGAGTTCCTCTGACTTCATATTGGAATTGACTATCCTCACGCAGATTGATACTTATTCAAGCCCACTTACATCACCTGTCTGATCTAGTATCACTGAATAATTACCAGCTTCCTTTATATCTTTAACAATCTGCCTCAATATTAGGTGGGCAGCAGTTTTTGCCATTTCGTTTTGGATGGCAGGTGAGGTAAAGTTCTTCTTTCTTTCAACGAATTTCGCAAGACTAGGGAAATGTTCTGCCGTCAGTTTAACCAACTGGTTAAAATTACCACTATCATGTCCTCTGAATGACAATCCTTGGCGTCCTAGAAATAACAATGATTTGAACATAATCTGCAATGCTTTGGCAGAGCCTTTCTGTAGAATGTTATGAGCATGATCTAACTGAGAACACACTGGACTACTGTGTAGGGAACTAAGCTTCATTACAGCTTCTTTACGATGTGCACAAGCTTGATGGTTCTTGAATTTGGATTATGCCCTCTTTCAGTTTTTTAAGCCCACTCAATAAGTTAGTTTAGAATCCATGTTTGTCTTTAATGCCACTACATTCTTTGCTTCAGCTTCGGTGCAAGGGAAGCAGACTACTGACTTGGAAAACTGAACATAATGCAGTCAGGGGTAATCTGTGTACCACCTGCTAGAAAAATTGTGAGTCCTATTTACTGAAAAATGTGATGGTTGATTTTTGGTTCCCATATAAATTGTGTGACCTCACATTTATTATCTCTTGCATCAGAATTTGAGCTTGTCATGTCCAGAAGGTTTGGTTCAAGGCTTCACTGTAAATTAGAGCCACTAGGTGTCACTTCAGCTGTTGCTGCATCAGTCAAGGTTAAATCAATCCTGGTAGCATAAAAATAATTCTATATCAAATATAAAATACTAAATGACAATGTAAACACATTTGTGTGAATAAAAATTATCTTTTTACGTTTCTATTTATCTCCAAAAATGAAAATTATTGTGTATTTCATAATTAAATATTATTTTTTAAATCTTTGTTGCCATTCTGAAAAAATAAATTACATTAAAAATAATTCGTAAGGAGCCGTAGTACATACGAATTAAAACCATCAGATTGTAAAATATTGGTTCAAGGAATAGTCTTCAATTCTTGGTAAGCAAATATAATTTATTGTTGACAATAATGATTTCAACTTACGTTATCTAATAGGCCTATCCCGCAATCAAAATGGAAAGAATTTTGTGTATTTTTTCATAAGATTTATTTGTGTCACGTGCACAATAAATAATCGTTACTTAGGTATTACTTCTGTGATATATCTGTGGCCGATAGAGATGGAGAAATATGTTCTTTACTTGAAAACATGTCCGGAATCTTTGGTTCAAGGCTTGACTGTAAAAGAGAAGAGCCACTAGATGTCACTTCAGCTGAGAAGCAACTCTCTACAAGTGTCTGTACATTGCTGGAATTATTGTCAACAATCTCCTTACACCCAGAAATGTCCAATGTTTGTGGGTCTTTTGTAGTCACTGAAATACTAATAAATGAAGCTCTCTTAACCTTATCAATAAAGCAGAATTTTATATTTAATCACATTATTTACTACATGTACTTCGAACTAAATTGGCTTGTTTTACCATTTTTTTCTAAGCCCAAATATATATGGTATAGTACAAAGACTTCATTATTTATAAAGAAATTATGGTTATGAACTAGCGAGCACTGCGTATAGCACAATTTTTTTTAAAAATATAGTCAGCATGTATGATTCAGGGAAGAAAGTAATTTAATTACTTGCTATGGTTATTATTTTTTGAAAATGTAGGCCAATTAACAAAAATTTGGCATGTATTCATGTTAAGTAATTATCAGTTAAATTTTTCTTAAGAAATTTTAGCACTTTTCTGCTTAGTTATAAATCTTCCTTTTCTTTTTCACGTTTCTTTTTTCTATTGACAGCTCCAGTTAGCTTTCCAATTTTTCGGGTAGTATTAACCAAGTCATTGTGTTCACTCATCTCTGCAAAGCCACACTGACACTGACATACAATATTACACTCTTTTAAGTACCATTCACAGTTCACACACATCACGCAACTACAAATATACACAAAGAAAATAAACGTCAGAAGAAGAGCACGCGCCTGAGTCATGATCTAAAGTTACCCTAACACTTAGAAGCTTCGGGCTGCGGGGAGCACTGTCTCATTCCTCGAGTTGCGAGAATGTTCTAGGAGTCGTCGAGGCCGAGTGTAAACACCAGCTCGCGGCGGCCGACGAGAGTAGTTATTGCGTCGTTTAGCCTGTGCGTGTCAGTGGCGAAATCGGCTGCGAAGACGACTGCGTCGACGGCGAGGAGCGACGCAGAATACGCACATCAAGAGGCGACAGCGTGGCAAGTTCGTACGGCAGCGAAACAGTTGGGGTGTGGTTGGATGGTTTGTTTTCGTATGCGATACGGACTATCAGGTTAGACTATTACTATAAATAGTGAGACTTCTGGAAAGAGGCGTTTTAAGAGAACAGTGACTAATGTAATCCGACGACTGTTTTGTGTGTAGCAGTAGCGGCCAGTATGTAAGTGCACAAGTGCATATGCACACCCTGTTTTCTGTGGAGCATTTTTGTAAAATATTTCAAACATTCTTGTGTGTTTTATAGCGCCATTACAGTTTGAAATGTTCGTCTAACCGATCACAAATGCACATTTTTTATGCTGTAAAGCTGCGATGTTGCAACACTGTACTGTGCACAACAGAGTTGTGCTCTTCTCTCGGCCTCTCTTCTTGGCCTCTGCGCATACACACGACAAATTGACATCACCTGTTATGAGAGTTTTAACATGGAGAAGTGTACAAGCCTGGCTGTATTCATGCCTGTTGATCGCGGAAACGTTTCTTTCTTTTACCTCTTGGTGGCAGCACCTACTGGCGCAGCAAGTGTTACATCCCCGCAACTGTAAAATTCTTCACTAGATGCCAGCAGTTACGCTTTTTCCAAGCCAAACGATCATTCTGAGCAAAAATATGACAAGGGCCTTGAGTAAAACTGGCGAGGAGATGCTGTGGTTTTAAATGTAAAACAAATGTCAATAATACAGAGTGCAGGTAATGAATGTATATTATCACAGAGACTATTTTTACATATTGCATCCAAGATATGAAATATAATCCAATAACCTTAGTATAACATAATATTTTAGCGTCGGACGTTACGAATAATGAAAATAGTTATCATTTAATTGCTTAAAATGATAACCTTGCAATGGAATTTAAACTACGTAGACAATTATACGTACTTACTGCCTATTTAAGATCCATATTGAATTGCCCGGAAATTAAATAAAGGGAAATGAGAAACAACTTTCAGTGCTAGTAATGAAATTTTAACCCAGGTTCTGTATCATGAAAAATTTAGTAAAACCACACAAAATGCAGTGTGTAGAAACTGTTTGTAACCGCTTTCAAATAAAAATTTTCTTTCTTAATTATTTTTTCTAGACAATCTATGAACATCCATTATCTGATTTCACCGGCCGCTACTGGTGTGTGAGTGTAGAAGAGGAAGAGAGACAGAAAATACGAAACCGCGCTTCGATTTTAGTCGGTTTTCTCACAAACTAAGTTTCTTAAAGAATTCAGAGACGTCTTTCGATGGTTATCCACTCACCGAATGGCTGTTCTATGAAAACTACTAGGCAGAGATGTCTTTCGGTGGTTGGTTGACCGTTGAATATGGCATTCGTACCATTTGAACGAGCTCTGAAGCTCATTTGAAAGCCTATTCAGTTTGAAGTAAACTAAACAGTTCAGGTTTTTGATCCATTATTATTCGTTTTAAACATTTTCACATGTGCTGATAAATTATATAAAACATTCTTGCCACTTGGCAGAACCGTAGTTTAAACGTTCTGTTAAATTTGTTTCGAAATATACTTAATGGCTAAAAATAGTTTCACCCATAACGATTACAGTCACCGTGCGTTGTGGTTTTGCTGCAATGGCAGATAATTGGGAGGTTAGAAATAACGTTGGAGATGTTTTTAAATTCTTTGGATTATTGCAAAATGAAATTCTAGATCCGAGAATATATATCCGAATTGTGGCAGACCCATTTAATTTGTATCGGGACGGAGAATTTGAAGAATCGTTTTTTCAAAAGCCATTGTTAGATATGTGCCAGTGTGTCCTTGAACTTGTGCAAGGCGTGCATAATTCTTCCACACGACCGCGGCAGACACAACGAGTGTGGTATCGCGAATCGCGCCAGCTGTACTAAATGTTTTGTATATATGTGGCAACTAATTTGAAAACTGTCCATTAGAAGCTATAGTCTCATATTACATATAAGTTATAAAAATGCAAAGTATTAGATTTAACATTATTAATTGGAAAATAATAATAATTGAAAACAATATCGCTCCCCTCTTACAAATGGAGTATTATTTTTACAGTAAGTTTGTTGAAAGAGAATACAATGTATTAACAACAAAAATTACAAGATTGCATACTGTTATATACTATTAACTACTACCTAATAGCATCTGATTTTTTGTGTACAGTTTCAGTCTTATCTGTTTTTTTATATTAACAACTAAAATTTTGATGGCCATGGCGTAGGATTTGGACATAGAATAAGAAGGGAAGTTGAAATTTAGAAGTACATTTGATGATTATTATATTGTGAAACAAAATCTGAATAAATAAATAAAATATAATATTTGCAGCTGAATACTAACCCCTAAATTTCAACTCTGTTGGGATCGGAATACAGGAAAACTTACGCTATTTGAATTCAACTACGTATACCTAACAACTAATAAGTTTTCTCTAAAATAGGATTTTTTTTTCTGTAGGTGTACATAAATATAGTTTCTTTTTCACATTAAATTGAAATTGACACTTCTATGAACTTTTTATAGTAATTTATATCCTTATACATAACTGAAATTGTGGGTGTAATGTTCGTCTTTATTATTAAAAGTCAGATTTTTCTACTGTGTTAATATATTCACAAAACTTTAACTATCAATTACTTTGATTTTATTGTTACTTGTATTTTAGGTATACGTACATAAAAATTATTTTATAATATTTACAACATTTATTGACATTCTTTTTTCTTACAAGTGAACTGTATTGAGAACAATAATTATACTAGTGATAACTATCTTATTATACGGATATGTAATTTGTGTTTATGGACAGCAATAGAAATTTGTAGGCTCCTTAATATATTTATGAAATTTAACTTTTTTTTTTACAAATAACTGTAATGATAACAGATTAACCTAGTGATAAATATCTTACTAAATGGATATGTAATTTTTTTGTTTGTTTGTAGACACATATACATTAAAAATATTTTTGTTTGATACATATAATTTTAAATTTGACTTTGAAATAATAGCAATAGCTTTTTTTTTTTTCACTTTAAGAAACAGGCTGTATTTATTATAAAATAAAATTCGAATATATGTCTGTAGATTGAGGCGTGAATGTGTGGTGTAAAATTGTGACTGTGTGTTTGAATCTGTATAGGTCGACCTTGTGTATTAGTATATGTGTGTGTTAGTAGTGAAAATTTGCGTCGGATTTACCTTGACAATGGAGAGAACTGAAATGTACTGTAAGGACCTTGTATGAGGACTGGTTGGCACCTGTAGTTGGTGATGGTAGTGTTGGTATTGGTGTTGTTGGCGGTGACGTTGCCTCCGGAGGACTTCAGCTCGATTCTCGGCGTGGTTACTGTCTGCAATTGCTGTCCTTGGATTCTGTAACTTAAACATATTGTCTTATAGAAAGTTCTAAATAAACGTATTTATTGTGCTTCACGGATAACTATTTCTTCTATTTTGGCTGTCCTTTAAATTTCTTATAACAATGTTATTACTGTTCTGTGAATTAGCTCTCCCTCCATATTTAAACATGTTATTTAGTTACAAAATTCTGAATCAAATACCGAAATTGGTCTGCCTCTATTAAAATATTAATCAGTGAAAATATAAAATTATTCTCGTTACTCTGCGATGCCGTCACTATATTAACTTGTTAAATATTCTACAAAGAAATTATTTAATCAATAAATTACTGTTAAAATTAATTAATATTCCCTACTGTGTGTGCATACTGGAATATTTATTAAATTATTATTATTAAATTACTTTAACTGTACCTATGACTTATGTGATAAGTAGGGGCCTATATCAATGTTACCTACTGTGTGTGTGTATACCAGAATATTTATTATTTTATAATTAAATTATTTTAACTTTACCTATAGATCACTGTGAAGATTACCTACTGTGTGTGCGTATACCGGAATATTTATTATTTAATTATTAAACTGTAACTTAACATATGCATCACTGTGATAAGTAGCTTATACTGGTTGTAACATAACTATTATGCAAATATATAGGCCTAAGCAGTCAGGGGTGTACATATATATATACACATTCACACACACACACATATATATGTGTGTGTGTGTGTGTAATTAACAGAAAAACGAAAGACAATAGACTCGGACACAAAAAAAACAAACTGCACTCATGACTCATTTCAGAAGGGCGACCAGAGTACTCAGGTACCTGGACATAGACAATGTGTAGCATGCCTACCCCCACATTGACAAGGGCTCCCATCGCATCCATGGACGTACCCTATGGCCTGATTAGCCACAGCACCAATAGGGGACAAAGGTGGTCTCTCTAGGGCAGGGCACCACTCCTCCCAGAGACCAAAATCGCACGTCACTACGCGCAATTCGCCGATGATAGAAAAGAGAAAGGAAGAAAAATATACCCTCTGAAATGAGTGACTAAACACTGAAAACTTACATCCCGTTATGTCAAACCAACTGAAGAAAGTTAGAGTTTAACATAACGAATATCATTCCAGGTGTGTTATTATCATTTATGGTATCAGGAAAGGGGATACTTATATTTATACGCACCGTTTATAATTATTAATATTACTGTATATAATGTAGATATCACTAATACTTGTACTATTTAATATTCTACGTTAAACTACTGTGCACGCGACTGTGTATTATTATTATTATTATTAAAATTGAATTATTATAATTACTATCATCTGTTTAATATTATAAAATAAGTATGCTGTGATATATAAAGAGTAAATTATTAAATTGGTTATTTTATCCCATACCTGAAATGCTGAGTAAAAAGTAGTAAGAGAAAGTTATATAAAGCAAAGTACGTAGTCAAGAGAAATTACGGGACGAACACAAGCGAAAAATCGGCTCTCTAGCTCACCATAGGGGACCAGAGGCTAGTCGTACTCAGGCACAACTGCCCAAAGATCAACTGTGTCGCAATCGTGGACCCACAGCTGAAAGTCCAAAACTGCTCCTACTGCCAGCTCGGCCAGTAGAGCAAAAGGGGCGGTCCCTCTACTCGCAGAGACCAAATTCGCACGCCTCACGCACAAATCGAAGAAAATGATGGAAATAGAAGAAGGGATCTCCTAATGGCGAGAACACACTCTACTGTTAAGGTTCCTACCTCACAGTTCTTTCACCCGTCATATACACCCATCGCTGCTGCTGTAACAGATGTTTTACGTCTGCTACCTCAAGATTGGCTAAGTCCTGGACCACAGTTCTGAATGAACATAACGACTCTCATTCTTAGTACTTGTGTTGCCTCATCTCTCTTAAGTGATAGTGAAAGGGTAATGAAATGATGTAAAGTGGAAAGAATAACTGAACATCTTCTAACTTATGGGACGGTCACGTAAGGTTAAGTTTGTCAACCTGCCTCGCTTCACCACTCGACACAAGAAGTTGGTAGCACTGTAAACTGAGTTGCGAATTCCTTGTAAGTGGGCCGCCGCACTGCTGTGTGTGCAGGCGTGCGCGCGAACTGGAAGAAGCTACTGTATGAACTCTGCCTTCCGTATGGCAGCGAAATAGTAATATCGTGTACTATTGGAAACAAGTAAATAACTGTGTAAAGTACAACGGCATTACATTCACACAATTACCTGAATCGCTTTAGCGACCAAACGACTGCTACTAAATATTAACTGTGTTTTAAAATTAATATATGTTTTAAATTTTATATTAAATTCTGAAAGTGGTTGTTATTAACTGTTCTAATGAAATTACGTAATTACGGCACACACAGAGGAATAATTAAGTTGTAAATGCATTAAAATGTTATTAAGGGGAGACTGTAAGGCCTATGCTAACAATGTTAAAATTGGCAAAACTCATGTTCCTGTAACTTTGAAACCAATAAAGATACAGCTGTGAGATTTATACAGTTGATGTAGCAACACAGTATCTGTCTACTGAAGTAGAAGAGCAACAATAAAGAAAAAATTAAAAAAAAAACATTTTTTTTTTCTTTAAATTGTAAAATTTTACTAAAAAATTTTGGATATGAATCCTCCTAATTTTAATATTATACAATGCTAAGAGATAATTTTACTTCGGTAGGTGTATCAATACATATTAAAATGACTGTCCAAATCTCAGACTTCTATCTCCAATAGTTTTCTAGATAAAGGAACATAAGTGGTAAAAAATGTCGAATGAAGATATTTGAGGTTAAAGTTTTACAAAGCAGCGTAATATGGATCCTCTCCAGTGTCTGCCTTTTTCTTAGCATAGATCTTGCTAACTTATGTCTAT
>PNEQ01119382.1:0-39966 GCA_003012365.1 Medauroidea extradentata
ACGGCTTTAAGGGCGTGGGACCCTCTAACCCACACTCCTCAGTGCATTGCGTAGGGTGTAATTCTCTTTTAGTGCTTTCTTATGTGCTACGGGCGTGAGGAACGCCATAAGATTCCTCTGCGCAACACCCAATCAGACGTCGAGTGGGGTGATCACGTAAGTAACGCCACGGCCGTCGGCCACGCGGCCCTGCGAGAGAGGAATCTACCGACTGAGTGCCCGTTCTCCAATAACGGGCTGGCGCACCGGGCAATTCACTATCTAATCACCAACCCCCGCTCGCGTCATACTTTTAGAGAACTGTCATAATATTGCTTGCGTTAAACATTTTCTCTACTGATAAACGGACATTAAAAATAAACGCGTTTCGGCCTACGTGTACATTATTTTTGGTTTTATTTATTATATAATAGTTTAACATCCAGCCATGGTAAGAAAATATCTGTCGCCAACACATACCTTTCCGAGCTAGAATGTATCGCCGACACGACAGATGAATGCTCGAAAAGATATTTGACTACCGGTTTAGGTTTTTTAAGCAGTTTAAAATGTTGTCAAATGTTCCAGAAGAGGTAGTCCCTTCGATGGTACGAAATCGGCTCGAATATTCTTCTTAAACCCTTTGCGGTGTTCTAGAACATTCTCAAACATTCTTGAACATTCGAGAACTTTCTAGAACCACAGAGAACATTCAGTAATACAACAACACTAGATTTTCATAGGACTATTCTTCGACACCCATATTTCTAAATCCTTCAACACGCCGAAAAAATAATTAAATTATGGTGGAGGAAGGCCTAAATAATAGAAGTAGGCGTGGTTCATCCGTGCATGCTCCTATAACTCCAGAATCAACCATATCAGACCCAATCAGGATAGTAGTCCTTCAGCCCCTTAGATCAAATGATCAAATAGCTATCGGTTTGTTGGAGGCTTTGGAGATACGAGAGTCAAAAACATTGTCATCTGAAAATCGAGTGTTTTGGTTTTTGTACTTCTTTACTGACAGAGTAGCATATGGTGTGATTAGATGCTGCCATAGAATTTATAATATTCTAAGCACTACTAACAGAGGCATGTGAAGAACTGATGGAAGATAAACTGGTCTTTGTTCATTACTGTACAGTCTAGGTACACGCAGCAGTAACCAGTAAATACTGGGAGCTTACCCACGTGGCATGACATCTAATGATATACAACTATGTCTGAGATGATGGATATTAGACGAGAGAGTAAACCGGCACATTTGCAAACAAATACAGCTAACTCTGAAACACCTTCGTCACACGCTACAAATCAGAAAAAAAAGATAAATAAACAAATAATAAAAAATAAAAGAATAAAAAATTAATGAATAAAAAATTGTACAATTATGAAGAAAATCTTGTTAACTAATATCAGAAGATTATCACTCAGGTATAAATGTACGATGTCACAAACCTTTAACAGTGGTTACAAATATCGTAAACACCTTTGGGAACTAGTAAAACAAATGTTAATGAGCAAACTTTTCGTTTCGAAACAAAATTAATCCAGGAGACCTGTCACATTTTACAAAACATTTCGTACTTTTACAACAATAATTTTTGGAAACTTGTTTCCAAAAATTTATTTTGTTAACACTACAAACAATTGTTGTAAAATGAACCAGATATTACCTGTAAATATACCAGAATTTGTTTGTATACTTACAGAAATGTTTGTAAATACGCATACAAATTTGTAAAAGTACAAGTTTTCTGTAAATTTTACAAAAAATTGTTTGTAGAGCCACAAAAACTTTTTTGGAAACTGGTGTCCCAAAACATTTTTGTAAAAATACAATTTTTTTACTGTGAAGCTGCATATAAATAAAGATCCACAAATCAACCTACATGCACAACCCTAATAGTAATATTAATTTCAGTTTTAACTAACGATCAGGAAAATAAATAATACATCTATAAACACAGTTTTGGTAGAAATGTGTGTTGTTATTTTTTTTTAAAAATAAAATTTTATTGTTAATGCGAGACCTACGAGAGGAAAAGTATTTAAAAATTAATAAATTTACCATAATTTAAAACAAATTTGTGTACAATAAGCCATAAATAACAGAATATTTAAGCTATTGCAGTGCATATTGTTCTCAGAGATTTTAATGCACATTTCTTCCAAGAGTACGTGTGGATGTTATGCAGAGATTTTTCAGTTTTAACAAGCTGCAAGAGTGAATATATATCGTGAGCTCTGCTTCAATAACATAGCTATTTTGAGCATTAATCTTTATATTTTTTTCATTCGAATATGCACTTGAAGCCATCCTGACGTGCTTATATGACACAACACATTTTCTTAAGTAGTTTATGAAAAGTGAAATTTCCCTACCTCTACAATGGTCATTCGCCTTTTATGTTTTGTTCATGTCAAGTTCATATCTTTAAATGGCGGTTATTAAAAATATTTAGCACCATTTCATAGATCTAAAATAATTTAATCAATTCATACAAAATTTTAAAAAAAATTATAGTTCTTCTTTGAAGCGTTGAAAGTTAGAGAACATATTTTTGTGTGTGTGTCGTTTTGGAAGATAACACGACATGAATAAATAAATAAATAAATAAATAAAGTTATGTAATGGTATTAAGAAACATTCACAGATCAATCATTTAAAAGTACTGTATAAATACATTAATAATAGCCAAGTGACCTTACTAAACAATAAACGACTAGCGTTGAGTGATGAAGTTAAAAAAAATGGTTCTTTAACCTAATTTAATAAAAAAATATACACTTGATCCCTATTTTCAGAAAGGCATGAACTCAAATACATATATGTTAAGTTGCTCTATAAAGGGCTGTATTAGATCTCAGTGTTGGAAAAAAAGAGAGGGTAATATTTCATATCTTAAAAAAAATAAAAAAAAAATGCCGTCATTTTGAAATTCTGAACAATCCATAAAAGTTAAGTGAACTTAGTATGGACTCATGATGCCGAATGGACCCTGAAGCTAGTAGAAGATGAAGTTTCAGCAGAATCTAGTACCAAAAGAATGGTTCCCAGAATTACGAGAGAGAGAGAGAGAGAGAGAGAGAGAGAGGGAGAGAGAGAGAGAGAGAGAGAGAGAGAGAGAGAGAGAGAGAGAGAGAGAGAGAGAGAGAGAGAGAGAGTATTTTACTCGAACTGTTCGGGCGCACCGGAAGCCCTTGCTGGAAAAAGACGCCGTGCTGCTGATGTTACACTAATTACGTAAGTTCCAGTGCTTTTAATTATGAGCTCTCAGCTCGTTCCGCGTGTTATAAGAACTTTGAGCAAATAATCCTGTTTCCGTCGAGGTTACCAGGAACCCCCCCCCCCCTTCCTTGTTCCTGTACTTTATAACCTCGAACTTACTCAAGACATGAGCATTCAGCAGTGATGAAGTTACGATGTATATTAATATCCCGTACTTTAATATTCCTGATGACACAATCACACGCTAAAATTATGATATTCGTGATATATGCTGTTCACGGCAACGTGCGCACTTTTAAGAATGTCTTTTTTAGGAGGATTAATGAAAACATTTTAATTATTTTGCTTTGAGTAGTAAACTTTTTAGTACTGTGACCTCTATTATGCTCCCTTTCATATAACTTTGGTAAACTTTCACACTACTTATCAGCTATAATTGTTCACATTTTGTAATATGTGGCACAGTGCAAAATAAAATTCACAGCACAAATGGTGATATAAATATTAATATTACATTTTAGAACTAAACATATCTTGCATTGCGACACATGTTACAAAATATTAAAATAATTTTTCCTGAGTAGCTGTAAAATTTTGTGTTTATCATTTGACATGTTGTGTTTGTAATAATTACAAGCAGGAAGATGATCATTAATCAAAAATAAATATATAACCTAGACTCCCAAAAAAAAATCAATTTATAGTAAATGTCCTAAAGATTTAATTTATAAAAGAAGCTATGTTATCGAAGGAAATCAACTTTAAAATTTTCTCAATTACAAAAATAAAACTATTAAATACGACAGATACATTATCATATTTTTGCAAGCAGAATACGAAAATTATATATACAAGCTTACGTCAACGGTATCACAAGAATAACTGGTCTAAATATTTGAATTAGGCCGTGAAAATATTTACGTTAAGAGTTACTAATATTTCAAACTAAAATCACAACTTTTCATTTGTAGAATAAAAACAAAAATGGCAGTAAACAGACTGCTTTCGATTTCATATATTGTTGCTCATTCGAGTATTTTTCGAAACTTTTGAAAAGGCATAGTATTATTTTACTTCCGTTAGAGGTCGAATTTATGTGACCTAAGCAAGAATTCAGTAAGTCTAACTTCGTAACATAACGTTCAATTTGTACAGCCATACAGAAATGTTCATCTCATGGGTCAAAAACAGGTTCATTGATTGATTGATACTGTAGGGCACTCGACAACTAAATCATCAGCACCCAACGTGTCAATACAGAGCAGTGTTATCAGTGATCAAGACTTTATGTAGCAATAGGCAAAATACGCGCATATAAGCTATACACTTAAAAAGAAAGTGATTATGCAATTACAAAAAAGGATAAGGCATTTGGAAAATACTTTATTACGCTACTTGTAAGACCAAATTCAGAAACTAATTTACAAAAGTAAAAATAAATGTAATATATTAAATTTGCAACCTCGCTTATCATAATGTACACTTTATACAGCTGCTGTCGTTGCATTGTTTTGTGAAAAGAGTATTAACCCCGTAAGATATATATCCGTTAAGAATAATAGGTGTGCCACTGTTTGTTAATACTGGAACGATTTCAGTATCAGAGAAATATTTCCTACTTAGAAACTGGGAGATTTTACTAACAAATACGCAACACGCTGTGATATTTAAAACGGGCTATTATGCATAAAACAGTTAGATATAAAACTACTTGTCTATCACCCATAACTTTGAAAGAAAAAAAAATACCTCGGGGAAGCGTTTTTCTAAACGGTCACCAAAATGATATGTATACTAAGAAAATATTTTCGTGAATGTCGCACATTAACGATATAAAAGAAACAATAAAACATTTATGAATAGCAAAACAAGTTTTCTATAAACTCTTAATTCAAAACAAAGTTTTAGTCGAGCATCATACAAAATATGAGTAAAATTTAATATAACTTAAGATTTTGACTATGCTGACAAACATTTTCTAATGATTCAAAAACGCTTAGTTTACATAAATCCCCAAACGCCTTTTTTATTTAAATCTATTTACATAATTCACCTGTTATGTATTTCACTTCATTGCTATTTTATCAATTCACAGGACACATACATAAATTTCCTAGTGATACACAAAAAAAATTAAGTAATCACAATATCATCACATAAAATAATACTTATTACATTAAAAATAAGACTAAAATAAATGCAACAACAACATAGCTTATTTGCTCTCACCAAATTACTTGAAGGTAGTTCACAAGACGCGAGGAATGTGTTCTCACTTGCAAACAAAAGAAAATCCAATAAACGTTTATAAACAAGTGTGTGTAAATTATATATATATATATATATATATATATATATATATATATATATATATATATATATATAGCGTGTGTATATAAGCACATAGTATATTTTTTGTAGCTTCTCGTTTGAAACAGCAATACCTACGCATATACAAATAACTAAACAAATCATAATATTAGCGAAGAATATGCATTATCATGTACCTTAAAATAAGATAAGACTATTTTTATGACTAAGCCAGCTTAAATCCCTAAAATATATATGAATAAATTATTTTCAATGTACTAACATTAAATAGCCGACGAAAACATAAGCTGAAATTCAAACAAGTTTCAATAAGATTAGATTTTAGAGTTGTTTTGCTATGTTGACATATCAGAATGTATCAGTAAATACAAAAATTGTAAAAAAATTATCATTACAGTGTGTCACATCGGACCGTTTGCTTCAGTTCAGTTCACACTTGATTTTATCATACCATTACGTCTTTATATGTATTGTATATTTGTATCAAGAACGTCTGAATACCTGTACTTACCGTGGACTTTGGCGCTATTTATGAGCATTTATATATTTATAAATAAAAATTTACATTTCGCTTTTCATTACTGTAAATATTGATATTTTCTACACTTTCTCATCCTCAAACTATACATGCTAATTTACTCTTTGGCATTTTTTCTGGCGATAAAAAAATATAAGCATTATTCTTTTCAAGCAACTGTCAGAAAATAGTGAAAAATATTAGTGTAAAAACCTACAAAATTAAAAAAATTTCGTAATAAATTTTCTGACAAAATTGCACTGATATATAGTGCGTACACATAAGAATCAATGCTATTAAAAGCACAATTTTTTTGAAATACAAATGTTGTTTGTGAGAAACTGCAAGGTATTTAAAGTATTTGTATGATGGTAATCAACGTGACCACGTTGGAAAAAATTTTATTTTGATATTTGTTTAAGTTTATGGAACTAGAACCACTTGAAATTAAAAATCTTAATCAACGGATAAAATTAGTCGATTGAAATAAACATTATGGAGCGGCTGCACATACTACATTATTTAATCTATGTTTCGAATACTTGGACGAATATTACTAAAACATGGAGTTCCTATAGGTTCCTCCTAACGGCCCCACTGTCACCTTCATTGAGTGACGATTACGTGATGTAGCATTAATACTGCCAGGGAAACTTGAAGTAATATAAAGACATTTGAAACTGACCTACATACAGGTCGTAATTTGAAAGGTACGCTTCATAGTGGTTGTGTTTTAACAACGTAAGTCCTCATTTGGAGTGAAGGGGAAATGTTTAAGATTATAAATACTAGGGTAGCGGAAAAATTAAGCAAAAAGCTGCTTCTGTACCTAGTTAAATACTAGCTGAGTATGTGTTGATTGCCCGGAGGATAGGGTTTTAGTATCAACATACTTGTGTCACTTATATTCTAGAAATCGTTAAATCTCGAGTCCACAATGTAAAATACCTCAAGTAACAAAAGAAACGTTATTAAAGTGTATATATACCGCAATACACATGAAATCCAGAAACAAACGCATTAATATCGAAACCACGCGAATCCTGGACTGAATTGGAGACGAAAATTTTCGTGGTGAAATGTTGTACGATGACATCTTATGTGCACAATGTGTCAACACAGCGCTGTAGTTAGTCCCCTCTTGCGCTCCGCAGATGTATTACTTATCTTATTACTACTGTTCTGACATGCATATTATGGGTACAGGCACGGCCGTCTTTAGTTGAAGGCCATAGTCTTGAATGTGGCCACCCTGCATCGGAGGCCTGCTGCCGGTCGCTCATTGGCTGCCCTAGTCAGTGTAGACGTGTACACGCCACTAAAGCTGCATCTATACACGTTGCAGAGACTAACGTGGCCAATAAGTAGGGCCACGATTTTGTCGCGAAAAGATTCTTGCTACACTTTGTTTCAGTGACTCACGTGCACATCGGCAGTTCTGTTTCAAGGTTATTGGCAGCGTGTCTTTGTTCAGACACGTTTCTCATTTGACTGCACCAATCAGAATTAAGATTATTGTGAGTCTGTACGTCTATAATTTGCCAAGGCAAGTGAGAGTAAAATCATCCAACCACAGACGATGAAGCAGAGCTGCAGGTGTGCACATGACGCATCGAAGCCAAATGTTGCAAAAATCTTTTCGCCATAAAATCGTGGCTCTACCAATAAGTGATAAGCAGCAGGCCCCCGATGCAGTGTTGCCAAATTGAAGACTCCGGCCTTCTTATGGTACAGGTTAAAATATCGAGCAGTCCAAACATGATGATACGTTTACACGACGTAGCACACATAAAATAATACCTAGACGTGGAGCGCAATAGGGTAGGCCTACTTTCTCCATGCAGTGTTGCCACGCTCTACACGTAAAATGTCGTGTGGTACAACATTTGCCACTAACATTCTCGTCCCAAATTCAAATTTAACACAGGATTCGTGTGATATGCTTATTATGCGTTTGCTTCTTGACATTATATATAACATTGATAAGAGAGAGAAAAGGAAATTCACCTCACTTGTAAAATTAAAGTTGCCACTCTCTTTGTTATAAATATGAAGTGTGACATAATTTGCAGTGGTAACAATAGTTGCTTTTTAAAGAGTTGAATGTCTTTTAATTAAACAACTATGTGTGACGTGTTTACCTGCGAGAACACAAGAGGTATGCCAAGAGATACAGAACGTTACAATGTAACCGAAAGATGACGGTTTCCAAATAACGTACGTTAACGTCAAAATTTACTGAGAACGTAATAATACAAACCTAGCCAAGTTAACCTAACTATACCTTCACACATACAACGTATTAAATCAGTTGAGGGTAATATTTAACTAACAGTGAATATTACCTGCAACTAAAACAACATTTTTATTACGAACTGAATGTTCCTACTAGTGCTGAGATTATCTCTATTAAATGTTTTTCTCTTGGTGTACTAGACCTATTTTTGAGAACGCACTACTGGCTTTAAATGGCATATTATTGGAGACAGTTAAACGTCTAGTTCTCACACACCAGCTGTTAATTTCTGGAACTATGTTTATATGTGATGATCGAAAGAGTTAAGTACTAATGATAAGCCAACAGCACTGAAATGTAGGTTCCGTTTTTAAGAAAATTTCAACATTTGAGTGCCTGCATGCATTATCAATTACGTTAATATTTGTTCCTAACATTAAGCTACCGAAAGGAGGTAATTTAATCACTACGAGAAAGCAATACAAAAAAATATAATATGGCCTTTAATGTTGGTTATGTAAACCATCAACTAATGTAACACCGTAGAATTTGCAAAAACAACTCAATTTCTAGAGGTTAAGAAATATGCAAAATCTGCGGTGTGTAACGGGCCTTTACAGTATTCATAACAATGACAAACCGTCGTGATGTAATCAGCGAATAGTAAAAACGAGGTCTTTTCATACCACAGAGTGACGCCCTAGGTATTGTTGCACAAGGCCAACTTTACGAAGTAACCGCTGATAAATGTTTCAAGAGGCGCTCATGAGCGTGCGGGTGTTCCATGCATATTCAGACTCGACTGGGCCCGTAATAACTTGTGGAACTAGCGCACTTAGAGACGAGCCTTCACAAGGGTGGTGAGGGGGTTTGTAAGGGGTGAGTGTGATGGGGGTGGACCCCCCAGTGCGTCATCTGCTTGTGCCAGGGCTAACTTCGCCTCTCGCCCGAAATGTCGCCGGGCCACCGAGCTGCCTGGGAGCATGTGTCGGCCCTGGCGCGGTGGTAATTAATTTATTCGCGGGGGTCTGCGGTTATAAGGGGGTGTAGGAGGAGGGGGTGGGACTCGGCGGATTTGAATTCCCTGTTCCTGGCCCTCCCTCACCCTCCCCTTTTACCATTCCTCCACCCCGACGATGGCGCAGTTGGTGGTTGGCGAGGACTGCTGATTGATGGTCCACGATGGTTGGTGACCACCTCCCTCTCTCGCACCCTTCTTCCATACCCCCTCGCCCTTCAACATCCCGTCCACCCATCGCACATGCCGGGTAACGTTCCACCTGTGCCATGCTCTGGACGACTGGTGGCGCGTGCAAACCGCCCATCGCCGTTGGTTGACGTCGAAAAGGACTGAACAGGGGTGGATCCAGCTTTGGGTTTTACAGGAAAGGGAGGAGGAATCTAAGGGGGAGGAATATGCTTAGGAAATCAGATATTCCAACATCTCAAGCAAAGAACAAGTGATCCAGGTGTGCTCCCGGTAAATTTTGGATTTAAAGATGCGAAATGGTGCTATGTAAGAAGTTTCGTAACCACAAAGATTAATATACTACCTTTAGAAACTGGAACATTTTAAGGATAAACTATGGTTTAGACGGTTTGGGAGGGGTACCGTTGCCCTCCCTGGATCTACCATGGGAATTAGGGGGTTAGTGAGGGATGGTGGAACATGGAACAAAAGCGGATAATAATAATTCATGAGGTAAACATGGGTAGGGCAAAGTTCAAACAGTAACTCGAGCACAGTATTCAAGCGCCAAGTAAGTCACGAGACCTTGAATTGCTTGAAGACTCATTAGTAGAGTCCCGGAAATGTCGCGGATTCAACTGAGAAGAGGTTGGTTTTCTAAGTCATGTATCTGTTGGAAACATTTTCGGTTGGGTCATTGTTTATTAAACGTGACCTTGAGGACTCCGAACCAATGGCAGACATGCATAAACACACTCATGGACTCCCGCGCTACAACATCAAATGTTCAAATGCTCCCTCGCTAGAGCAGCAGCCAATGTACAAGTAGCTGAGGACAGAATGTACACAGGACTGTGGAATCTAGCCTGCTAGTCGTTCAACCCGCGAAATATCCGGGACTCTACTCATTAGACATAACCCGGTGATCGAACAAACCTGGTCTTGTGACTGAGCTAACGGCATTGGCACGAAATGACTGTCCACGAGGGGCGAGTCCATCTTTCAGAAGCCGTCTCCTGATTGGCCCAGCTGAACCAAAGCCTGCTGGGCAAGCGGCAGGGAGTTTGGCTCCAAACAGGAGCAACACTAACGAGTTTTTTAACGGTGGGAACAGAAGTAGTTGGGACGCGAGGAACGACGGACCAGGGTGTCACCTCCGTGCCGGGCGTCAGCTCGAGCGTCGGGACGCATTTTAAAGAGAGAGATGGTATTGAGACGCGAAGAACGACAGGCCGAGGTGCCAACCACCGGACGTCTTTATTTTGAGCGTCATGATGCCTACCTTTTTCGGAATTCAGATCAGTTATTTAGAAGTGTTGCAAAAAGCGTCACAAGTCAGACTGTTGATGACGCCATCGTAACCTTCAACGTAACTTATCCACATATTGCTTAGACTAACGGGAGTGTAATCAATAGTGTAGAACTAAGGTTGACCAAAAGCAAAACTTGCATAATATCGGTTGTGCGAGCCAGGAGAGATCAGTGAGGACTTGCTACACGGTTGAAACTAAACTTTTAGACTTCTTATATCTCCACTCACTTCCACAGAAAAATAAGAACAATAGAACGTCGCAAGTGTCTTTATTTGGAATGTGGTGAAGTAAAAGCGCTGTGCCTTCGCTTACACTTAAACACAATATTTATATTACATAAGTACATATAAAAAATCTACCTGAAACCTAAGATAAAATTAAATTTGTTATATCATAAATTTGAATGAGAAATTGTTTTCCCAGAACAACCATTTAAAAATGTTGGGATAAAACGCACACACAAGTAAATGCCATATTCACTCCAAAACAAAACCAAAATATTATTATTTTTTAATTTGTGAAAATTTGTCCACCGCCAAATGTTATACCACCATGCTTCCCAATCTTTGTACAAGACTATTACATAACTTGTGCTGTGCATCCGCCCTGCTCGAGATATTATCATTATAGTATATATTTATAAATAGTAAAGACTGATGAGGTCCTTTAATATTTTACACTCCTCTAATCCAAGTATAAACACCAATAATAATAAGCAACGTGCGAGTTCCTTCAACTACAAAATTAGTTGCTATTGCACAGATCGTGTTGATATTTTAACAGAACAGAAAGTTCCTTCAACGAAACAATATCTGATGCAGCTAGAGTACTGCCATTTATTTTCTTTAAAACGTGTTCTTTGATAAAAATCATATTTTCACTGTATCAAAGAAAACTATATGTCTTATGATAATCCTTTTCGTAATAACAATACAACTGGTAAAGGTACAACACTTTTTTTGTCACCAATTTTGTAGAATTTTGAATTAAATAAATCTTTCTGACTACATCACAGTAAACCAAAATGTTTGCAAAAAATAATTTTTGTTGTGGCACAGAAACTAATTTACAGAGTAACTGTGTTGAAAATATATTCCTGGCTTATTTTTACTGTTGCAAACAATATCCCGGCATTGCATTTTAAAAGAAAAATTTGGGATGAAAAAAAACAAACAATTTATTCATTAAAATTTCACTGTCACTTTTTTTATCGATATAATTACGAAACGTTGTAGGTTACTACCGAAATTTCTTCTTAAAAGTATGCGTTACATTTATTATATTAATTCCTTCAGGCCCTGTTTCTTTGATTTAAGAGTCCTATACGACTGGCACATGAACATTGCTGCAGCATGTTAGGAGGAAGTTTTTCATCTTCGAAAAGAAAACACAATTTAAAACTATGATTGTTTATTTTTGTTTTCTAGACATCGTGCTTGGAAACATGGTCATGTTTTTACGTGGCACCTTATGATGGCTAAGAACTACTTTTTCATACTGCTGTGACGTAAAAATTACCAACTGGAATAGTAAAATCAAAGTACAGAAGCACGCGATGCACTTTACTTCGCACTTTCTGTGTATAAAAATGTAGGGTCACCGCTTATAATCAACGACCCAACCACTGCATGCTGTTTGTGGGCAGCATCGTTCATAGTCCAAAGCTTGTTTCTATTGCTGTGTTTTCGATTCCGGTTATTTATTTATTTATTTTTTTTTAGAGACTGCTGCCTGGGAAAAAAATTGTGGTCGCCGCTTACAGTCCCATAGGAAAAAGGATGATAGTACAGCACTGCGCGCCAGCTGAGTGGCTTGCACGGAGAGGCGATAATGTATCATATTCGTCGGTCAACGGCAACCTTACTGCTCCTGCCTCACACACTCAAACACAGCTTAACTATGGAGGCCACTTAAGGGTGTTCAAGTGCGATAAAATCATAATTTTATATTTTTATGAAATATTGTTAGTTTTGTAGACTATACTTGTGAGTACAGTTTCCCCTTTAAAACCATTTTAGCTCTCGTAGTATTTTCATAACGGGGAGTCAAAGTCAAAATTTGCTTGTTCTGATGCCATGAAAATAGTGAAAACCAACTAACCTACATAAACAAAATAATTCAGTGTGATATTACACCCCATGAGCTATGTAATAAAGTATTTAAAAGGCCATAACATAATATTTTGAATTTTTTGAAAAAAAAAAAAAAAAAAAAAAAAACGCAAAAATACAGAAAAAAAATTAAAATTCAGCAAATTTTTTAAACACAAAAAGAGTTTACTGAATTAAAAAAAAACGTTTTTTACGTAGCCCACAGTATGTTATTTCATTACGAATTATTTCACTTACATAAGTCAACTGGTTTTCACTATTTCCATGGTAGCAGAACATGCCAATTTTTGACTTTGACGCGCCGTTATGAGAAAATTATGCGAGTTAAAATTGTTTCGTAAAGGAAACTACACTCACAAGAATCGTCTACAAAACTAAAACTATTTCATATAAATATACAATTTTGTCTTTATCACACAGGAGCACCCTTAAGAGGCCGTGTCAGTGTTTCAGGCGCATGTATGCAACACGCATTAACACAACATAAATCAAGGCTAATTTTACGTTCTCTATAGCAATAAGAGTATTACAAATATCAACATTATCTTCACGTTTTATAAGATACAGAGCCGTTCTTATTTTTGCTGCGTTTGTCCAAGTCAAGTACAATTGAATCAGGAATATGCGAAAGGGACCAAGTCCAAGTGAGCAGATTGCTGAGAAACAACAAAAAATTTACTATAGTGGATCTGGGAGTGAAACTGGCAATCAATAATAGATAATTCGAATGTATAGTGTGTGTACGTGTGGAATAATATGAAACATAACCGTCATAGACACGCTTTTATATTTTATTTTGTAGAATTTAATAATGTTTTTGGAATTGGTACCTTTAAAAAATTAAGTAGCGTTTTACAATGGCACATAAACCATGTCTTGAGTAGACATTAGTGCAGTGTTGGTATGTTCTAGTGAAAAACTAGTAATATGATATATATAGAAACATATTTTGCAAACACAACACCACCCAGTAACTTTTACCCATAAAGCAGTGTTATGTATTACACTACCAGAGAAAGCATGAAGTCTTTGGTGTAGATTATTGGAACCTTAGTATATGCTAGTGAAAAAACTACTAAGCCACATTGAAAATTATTATTCAACTACAATCATGTAAGTTACAAACAAAATAATGCACTATTGGCACATTAATGCACTAGTCCGTTTAACGTATTTCTTGTGTATGACTGTTTTTTTTTTTTTTGTTGCTGACAGCCAAGCGAATGCTTTGGAGAGTCGAAATCTCGTATAACCTGAATTTGCTCAAAAAGTGGACTTGGTCCCTTTAGCAAATTACCGATTCAATTAATGGTTGCTGCAAATTTTACGAAACGTTTTTTTAGTATCACGTTGCTAATGTTACCGTTCGTTATGCTTCATTTCGCAGAAAGCAGCTCTATTAATAACGGTTATGTGTTTGATAAAGCCCGAAGATAACGTTGATATTTGTAATACTGTTATTGCTATACGGTTGCTGTCACACGAGCCAGTGTAGCTCTTATCGCCTATCTGCTTCCGTAGTCAAACGCGACATCTAGCGCTTGCTAGATATGGCTCTTAACGAGGATATAAATTATACTAAAATCCTTATATTCAATAAAAATATATCTCTTCGTTCCAATCTAATAAAAATAATAAAAACACGTATTTGGTTCAAGTAACACAGCATGTTTGCCGTGTTGGCTCAGGAAGAATTAAGCCAAGCTCTTTTTGTTTGAAAAAAGTTAGGGGGTTAATATGTTTCTGCACGCACTGTATTCCGACGAGGATATTTTTTTTGCAAACAAAGGGATGTTAGAGACCACAACAGCAACAAACATATTCCCACCGCATGCAAATGACAACATCGCATTCGTTACGAAGTTCCTGCATCGCTTTGCCCCGTTTACCCCTCGCATTCCACAGCACTTGGACTAGAGATGGAAAACGTGGAGCGAAGATGTATGAGAAGGTGGCATGGGGGTGAGGGAAGAGGAAAAGATGGATGGCACGAGAAAGGCATCACGTTGCCTAATGTAATTTATCCCTCCCTGGAGGTTTCCATTTTCCAGAAGCGTCCGTAAACAATACGCACACGTACGCACGCGTACACACGGACGTCCGAGGCTGGCGTGAACCATACGGAACGGAACCGGCACCTAACCCTCCTCTCCCCGCCCCTTTTAGAAACCCCTCCGACAAACAAGAGCACGTTCTTGGGTTACAAGGGAAGCTGTGGTGCTCCAGGGACTTCCCCTCTCCCCTCGCTTCTTCCGTCATTCTCTTCACATCTCTGCAGAAGCGTTCGCGTTACATTCGGAGGTGTTGGCAACTTCAGCCCAGTGGCGCGTAAGGGGGAGGGGGAGGGGGGTACTTCAGCCAGCTTCGTCGAGACGCACACAGTTTTCACCTCGGGAAACAAGACCTCTAGAAACTGCTCGTGGGTATGGCCGAGCCGTGCTATAATTTTTTCCCTTCCTTCCTCTGAGTGCGAGGTATTTCTAGGGCACTTCAGCCTGAACAAGGGCGCCAACTTCCAGGAGTAAACTCGACCGGGCCTGGCAGAGAATGGACTGTATTACCGTGTGAGCACACGAAGCAAGACTTTAACCCGGTAGATTTAATTAAAGATATGCACATGTAATCTGACGTGTTCTCGCCTTGTGTTTTTTCAAACATACTCTCAATGAATGAGCCCTGAGAGAGCGGCCGACGGACTTACACACTTTAAGCGACAGCTGGGTGTGTTCTCGTGAGGACACACTAAGGGGTGGAAAACAAGGGGTGGCATTGGCCAGAGGGGAATATCTGAGAGAGAAGAAGAGAAAAAGTGACAGAAAATAAGGAAACACGCCTCGCATTTAGCCGGTTATCACACAAACATATACGTTACTAAAGGGTTTTAAAACATACATAAGGACGCATCTAGGTTACTATAGTTTAATCATTTGTTTAATAGAAGAATACGTAGTATACATAAATGGCGCTATATTAAAATATTTCGTTAAAATTACAATTTTTATAATCCTATTGATATTACAATATTAACACTTTGAATCTAGTAAAAGATATGCGTCCTTTTCCTTCGAATCAAAAACTTTTACTGTCGTAGGTATATTAATCTAAAAAAATTATAACAAACAAGTCATCCGGAAATTGTGCTAATTGTTTAACTAGGGATGCTCCTTAATGGCGTACAAGTGGGGAATAATCGTTATTTTATATTTGTATGAAATAATATCAGTTTTGTAGATGTTACTTGGAAGTTTTCCTATAACAAACCTATTACAAAATAATAATTCGGCCAGTTTTCCCACAATGGCATTTCAAAGGAACTATTAGCATGTTTTTGTTCTTACGAGCCGAAAAAAAAAAAAAAACAATAAACAAAATGGAACGAGAAAATAAATTGAAATTACTCATCACGGGCCACAAACAGTGAGGCATAACATTTAGTTTCAGTGTTAACTTCTTCGTTCCATTATGTCCATGGGTTTTTGAGGCAGACAAGAACAAAAATATGCCAATATTTACTTTGAAGTGCAATTATGGGAAAACTGGCCAAGTTAAATATTTTTTATTGAAGGAATATGTAACATCTACAAAAATTAAAAAAAAATTGTGATTTTTGATCTCTTGGATGCTCTAAATGCATTTAGTCATATATAAAGTCTAAAATGATTACTTGTACATTACGACGTGATTTGAATAATTGCTGGACCTGAAGTTTCGGATGGCAGTATCTGGCGTACGTGTTGTGTACGTAAATTTAGTTAAGGCGCCCGTCTACATGTCTCTCAAACTGCGTTGCAGTGTGTTTGAAATACACGTTTTATAAACAAACTGTTCCACGTGTGCTCACGCGGGTTTCGCACGAAAAGAAATAACATTTCAGGCCAGTACGGAATACAACTTTCAATACATCACGTGCGCTGCAAACTACATTTTTAAGCCCTTCAACACGGCCGAAAACGGCATTTTCAGACTGCCGTGCCTCACAATATTGTGGACGAATGTCTGCGAAACTAGTATAGAGCCCTGCGTTGGACTTTCCTTAAAACTTTCCACCAATAAAAAAATAGGGGTCACCACTGAAAGTGTCAGTCAGGCGAGTGTTCTACGATACCACTGCACGCCGTTTCAGTGTCTTGCGCTAGAGGTGATACCGCGACACAGGAGCTAGTCAACATCGCCCTTCGTGCCGTGCCTCACTCACACAAACACACGGCCAGTAGGCGGGCGTCTTAAGTTTAACATCCACGTCACTGTTCAAAAAGGCATTGGAATGAACCAGTGTAACTTACAAGCAGTTATTACAAAATACATTAATTTTTCTAAGATAATATCGAGGTAAATTGATCACATTGGTTGTTATCTTGACCCAACCAGACCAACATACTTGAGGGGGCAAGGGACATTTAAATTAGTGCCAAAAATTAATTACAATCCACTGGATTTTGGAAAATAAATAAAAAAGGAGTACATTCTGGAAATGTGTTTCTTCAATTTTGTAAGTAAATGTTTTGCTAAGAAAAACTTATTCATTTTCCATTATCTATTGTACTTCAGTCGAATGTACGTAATTTCGAGCGACAGTAATGAAAAATGAAAACCGCATTTGTGTTTCCACAGAATTGTGCTCACGAAGTAAATGTAAATAAATAAACATACAGTTTACCACTAAATACCACGCCCTCTTAAGGTTCATATTTACTCGCCGTATATGGTTAGGCTACTTGGTCTTTATTTTTCTATTTAATTTTTCGAGAAGAGAAAAATGTGGAATTTTAGATTGTATTTATTTTACCCCACACTAAAGCAAGTGCACTAAATTATCTAAATCTAATATTACACTTCATTCAATCACAGAAGCTATTGTTACGGCCTAATTACAGCATACGTTAGCTGTCCAACAGTCGCGCAAGAGATACAGCGCAGGATAAATAGAATATCCAGGCGACCGCCTACCCCACGCTTCAAATACGTTGCAGTGTGTTCTAATCAGGTTATTTCTACGGAAATATTCCAAGTGTGCCCATTGTGCCATCGTATGAAACGAAAACAAACCTCAGACAAGGTCGGATCTTCATTGTTAAGACGCCAAGCTCATTAAAATCACTGTTTCAAACCCCGCCAACGTAGCTAAAAACGGCCTTTTTATACTTTCGTACTTAACATTGTACTAACCGGATGTATGTGAAACTCAGGTTGCGACCTGCACTGAACTTAACTACACACTTCCCACCAGTACAATTATATGGTCAGCGTTTAATGTCTCACAGTAAAAACAGTTCGGCGGGAAGCTTGCACGCTAGTTCAGAGCCTGGCTTGTTGAGGCGACGCGGCATTTGATGCGCGCTTCAAGGTCGACCTTACAGCTCCGTCGCTTTTGAGCCTCTCACGCGCGGTTAGGTGGCGCCCTTAACATTGACAAATTCCACAACCTTTCTTTCAGTAAAGCCACACAAGTGAAAACTAAAATAATAAGAAATGGTGCCACAAGCCTAGACTTAAGATTCCACTGCAACCATGGTAAACTAATTACTGGTTATTAAGCAGTAATATTTGTTTTGTAGTGTAATCAAAACACGCGTTTAGATATAACCAATTTAATGTATGCACACTTTAACAATTTGCGCTAAATTTTCCTTACACGTTAAATCCACATGTAAACAGTGTGAGAAAAAAATAGTGTATAATTTTTATCCCTTACTGTTTACGAATTGCATTTTACAAGAAATGTAAATTTACTGGAAAAATGTTAAAGAACATAACATTAAATTGACACTTTTATTTATTTAAAATGTAAAACTAATATTACAACTTGAAAACCTGGTACACCAAGGTTATAGTGGAATCTTAATTACCGTTCTAACAAATGTTTTTTACTGGCTAGTAAAAAAAATCTGTCCACGTGTAACCACCCGCCGAAGTTTCATCCTCGTTGAACCAGTTTCCTGATTTCAAACCGAAGTTCCGCTAGTCCAAAGTTCTGCGCGGCGGACGAAGACATTCATTCGTCACGTGCGCACACGCTGGCGGATATGATCAGTTCGGAGGAAAGTCGCGCGGAACGGCGGATAAACCAAGGGTCTCCAACGACGCCCTAGGGTCGTATAGAGAGGTCACCCCGTCCCACGAGAGACGGAGGCAAAAAACGTAACCAGAGACATGTCCGTGGGACACCGAATACGAGGGAAAAGTTTCCATGGCACGACAGTGATCGCAGGAGAGAGCCTGGGGATTCTTGTCTGAACCAGCCTTCCCCGTTGAGGCTGCCGACAACGCCTTCTGTCAAAACACTCTCCTGCCCCCCCTTTCCCCTCAAGCTACCATTCCTCCCCCTCGTCTCACCTTGTTGACGAGGCACTCTCAGAGATGAGAGAAAAACAAAGATGGAGCATTGGGCGCATTTTCGCGGCTGAATTGGTAATAGGCTATTTAAGTGTTTGCAACCGAGCATACGTTTACGAACAGTCGCGAAAATTATCGTTTGTAACCAAAGTTGCCCGAGTCGGGCGTGAATTCCAAAATTAATATTGCTTAACTTAACTCACAATTAGCATTGGAATTTCAGTACTGAGTAAGCAGACATTTATATGTATATATATATATATATATATATATATATATATATATATATATATATATATATACACACACACACACAAACTGGAGCCGTTATCTTTATGCTAGAAGCAACATCTCATCTGATTTAGAAATACACAAAAATGTTATCTCATAAGCATTCTTTGATTTATCATACATACTGTATTTTTACCATACCATAACCAAACGAAAAACGAATGAATCCTAAAAATTGACAAAGGAAAATAAACCGAAGAGTCCACATACAGAGCAGCACATACTTCACCAGGACTGGTCAGCCTGAAGACAGGAGTTGAGGTCAGTTCTCGAAACTATGGAACAAGCTCATGAAAAATTTCCTCTGTTTTTTATTTGGTATCTTCATCGTTGTGACGTTTAGCCTCGTGTCTTTGAAATCGTGTTCTCCTTGCGACTAAACAAATTGCGACCTATCGGAGACTGCAATCTGTATTCGTCTTCAGGCACATATACAGTCCGAGGAGCATCTGCATACTGAGAATGGGCACTGGAAAACAAGAGAGGGATTTATATACGCCGTACCCCAATTGTGTTCGTCTGTTTTTTCATTGTCTTACTGTCCACAGTTACTGTGCTATTTGTTTCTGTTCGCTTTCCTCAACACTCTAAATCTGAATTAGTGAATATTCACTGATTCACCAATTCAACAATTTGAATCAGTGGAAATTGTCGCTGTTTAATTAGTGAATATTCGCGGATTTCCTTTAAGAACATCAACCATTTTTCCAGTTGTTTTCAAAGAACAGTTTTCACTTATTGAATAAGTAAAAATTTACTCAAAATTCAGTGCATATTCGGTAATTAACTTGTGGAATGTTGGCACTATTTATCAGAATCAGTGAATAGTCACCGATTTAACAATGGTTTCTCACTGATTCAATTTGTTGAAACTGCTCCATCCATCGGCGTGATTCAGTGAATATTCACTCATTCAGATTTAGAGTGAAGGTGTCTGTGTTTCTGCTGTCGTATTTTTTTTGTCGTTCCTTTTGTTTTGTCTGTTTGGTGTTGTAATTACTTCTTGTCTGTTGTTCGGTACTTACTGACGGAATTCCTTTCGTGGAATAATCTGAGTTGTTTATTTATTTTTCCTTGGTTTGTTTTTTTTTGGTGCTTGGGTGCTCGTTGTGTCATTTTTTTTGTAAATCACTGACTGAATTCCTTGTGGAATTGTATATGTTTTCCTTTGTTTACCTGTTGCAAAGTCTTCTTGTTTGTTTACTTGTCTGTTTGTCTGTATTCTCTGATTTTCTGCGAGACACCATTTGTTGCAATGACGTAGGTCTAAAATACTTCTTTAGCTTGTAACTTGCCCCCATTACAAGAATCGTTCAAAAAGAATACCTGTACAGTGTCGTGAGCAAGTTGATGCTACATCTACCGATACGCTAGTCTGAAGTGCAGCTTAATAGTTAGTGGTTACCAAATAATATGCATCGAATTGATCTATCATGACCATTGAAATATGTACTTAACAGCATAACAATTTTCGTAACATTCGTACGGAATTCATAATACTTTTTCAAACCTTTAAAGTACAACGATTTTCTTAGGAAAATTTTAAAGGTAATCTAAATCACGGTTTTGTCGGAAAAGACAGTGTTATATACATTTTGAGCCACATAAATGACGTATTATAAAATAAAGGAATTTGAATTATTGAATATGTGAAAACGTAAACGAACAAGTATAATTTAATTTAAGTTGCCCAGTGAAAAACTGAGCGTTTGACAATCTGAAGGATGAAGATTTGATTCTCAAGTAAGGCAAAAATTTTTTAAAACTAAGAATAACATATATACTTATAATTCCATTGTTTCGCCAATGCATAGCTATGGGTACGTTTCATAACAGTAAAAATGACTTGTCATTACTGAAAACACTCTGTATCAGGTTTAAAAGTGAAAGTATCGAAACGAATTGTATATCAATGAATCATATGCTGCCCAACAATTTTAAAAATGGCAAATGTAAGCTATAACTTCCCGGTTGGAGTATGTTACACCTGGTAAACTTCGTAATCTGTCTCGGAATATCACTTCCCACGGTCGATTTCAGTAAATTGGTAGTCTGTGGGCAGAAGGATGGCAAATTACACACAACGATACACGGAGAGATTTAGTGCGGGCAGCATCGCTACGATGTGCGGCTTTTATTTATACGCAGTGGCTGAACTTTGACGGGCGTTCGTTATAGGCGGAATTTACAGCATCGGAGTAATGCAGAGTAATTTCCCACTATATCACAGTTACCCGGCTTCCTCGTTGCTGGTGTAACTGGGGTAATTATTCATTGCCACAGTTTGGAGTTTTAAGATATATTCTCACTGTAAAAATAGAAAATATGAATTATGATATAACTTTGCACGGTAAACGAAGTTAGAATATCCACGATAAAAATATTAAACAAGGTAAACGATATTAATTAGTTTTGTTTTCCCATCACTTTGCTAAATAAAAATTGTTGTATAAGTGTACTCTTGGCATTTTATTTAAGATTTTCGACGTTACTCAGTCATGGAAAATTTGATGGACGACAAAAATTATTTTGTAAAGAAACTAACTACAAAAGTTTCATAGATCTCTTACGATTTACTTTACGGAAAAATTATACTTAGGTTTAATTCGTTAATGCCGAATTTTGATTGACAAATTCAAACTCATCCTGTGCATAATATGTTGGTAATATGCTTCAGAAAACATAATTGAGTACAATAATAGTGTGAAAATAAAATTGAAATACGCCATAACGACAGTATTACGCCATATGTTGACGTGTTCTGTCCTGGCTGTACATACAGTTATTTTGGCAGTGTAGTTGTTAAGGGCCTTTATTTACTGTGTAGAGGCCATGGGTTCGAGCCCCCCTCGGTCAAGTTTTTTTATATATCTAAATTATGTAATTATTCCGATGACGTAAAGGGCAAAGGAATGTCATAACACACGTTATCGAATTTTCTTATACGCTTTAAAACAGTTTTATATGCCTACACATTGTTACATGCTTACGGTTCATATGCCCTAATGTTTTATTGTATTTAGTCTACTATAAAATTGTGGAAGAGGATAAGTGAGATTCATTCTAACAACTCTCCTTTATTTAACTTCATTGTCTACTTCAAGTTAATATAAATCTAAGTATGGTTAATTCTACAAAGGTTAGAAAGATCAATGTTATAAGTTTGGCACAGGGAATATTTCTGCCACTTGAGCGCTGGTATCGCTAGTGCACCAAACTGACCAATCACAGAGCTTTCCTGTATTTTAAGTAACATTAAATTGGTAATTTGAAAGGCGAAATTAGTTTCTTTTCACTTGAAAACTAAATTAAATGACAAATATTATTTCCAAGTTTATTTAAATTTAATTTTACTACGGTTTCGTATTTATCCGGTTTCTTAGCGATCGAAGCGAAACTAGTGGCAGAAATTTTCCCTGTACCAAACTTTCCCATAATAATTTTTTTTTTTCATTCTAACCTGTAGTAGAATTAACCTTAATCTAAGCAAAATCCCTAATCGGGCTTGATCGTGTTTTGCGCCTAATTCTAATCTCTATTAGCACTGACGTGGACTTCTCTCGCCAACAATTTGCCTCTCTCTCTCTCTCTCTCTCTCTCTCTCTCTATATATATATATATATATATATATATATATATATATATATATCCTTTGGGAGTTAAATAAATTCTTGAAGTTTTAAAAATTTAATTCCGAATTTCAGCAATTTTTTTCAATGCAAAAAAGTTTCAATTTATTTTATATAGGAGACGTTGTAGCTTACAACATCCTATTCACTGTATTTTTTTTTTTCAGTGTGGTAATTCAGTTCGTTTTAGCGGAGTACGTAAAACCGTAACATGTAAATTCTGACGTTTACGAGTCATCACGCAAAAACTATGAGGTGTAAAAAAAAATTCTGTAGAGCAAAATTTAGTCATAATTTATGTTTAAAATAAAAAAAAAAGTCTAGTACAAATACAAAAATTAAAATGTGTTGAACCCGTGAAATCTAATCAAGAAACGTGCTAGACGATAGTAATATTTATGTAAGTCTAATCATACACGCACGCATACGCGCACGCACACACACAAACAGTTATCTACTTTCATACATTCAACATTAATATCTTTCAAACTTTCAAACATTAGTCATTCTAATTTCTTGAAGTCGATTCAGACATTTAAACACTAGCCAACTAAACAATTAAAAAAAAAAAAATTTCTAGCAATTTTACTCCACCAAGCTCACGTGATTTTTTCGATAGGTACCCCAATTTTAAATCTCTCAGCAGTGTTTAAATAATTATTAATAAGCTTGTATGACATATTTATTGAAATAATAACCGTGTGTGTAGTTCAGTAACATAGAACTAAGAACCAAGTTTGCGTTATTGTACATTTTTGTTGGCGGGTGATCATTTATGTGATCCACTGATATTATTTTACCTCGTGAAAACTAGAGGCATCTTTCAGAACCAAACACAACTTTTATGAAAGTGATATTTTTACCCCAGGAAGCTGAACTCTCAGTGACGTGAAATGTGTTTTTAAATGTGACGACACTAATGACCTTTGGTGTGTACAAATTTCGTTCCACATGGGGACCATTACTTTTTCCACCATCAGTAAATGCTTAGCTCAGGGTAGAGTATAGCCAAATTTTCTTTAAAAATCCATAACTTTTAGACGTTTGTGAATCGGACTATACAAGTTTGTTTTATTTGGTAGGTCTTGGGCTCCTATTTAACCCGCCTCTTTATTGACGTCTATTCCAAGAACACTCTGTGTGTATGTATATGTATTTATATAATTATGGAGAGAGAGAGAGTGAGTTGTGTATGTGTGCATTTATTTGTATAAACACACACGCATATACATGCACTCCTTAACTACACGAACTAGCTTATTTTAAGATCTTGGATGCTTAAGGTAAGTTGGCTTTTGCGTCTCGTCTGTGTAATTCATTATACTTAAACACGATAGTTCCAGGTTTAGCAGGTTGAGCCCATAAGGCAGTGTAAATCACTGCTAAACGCTGCGCCTGAAGAGCTCACAGGTCGCATCAGCATTCAGAGGTGACAAGCTCAGCGTAATGCTTATTAATGTCCTACGACGAATAGGCCTGGTAGCTTGTTAGTGTTCCTGACAACAATTAATAACCACAACATGATATTAGCAGCCGTAATAACCATACAAATTATTTTCAGTTTCACTTTATTTATTTTATTATTTTTTTGACAAACTAACACCAGTTTTCAGACGACAGCAACGGTGTTCGTACTTACATTATTCCAAAAATTTATTCAAATGTTTTTTTCTAGTGAATTGACATTTTTTTTGTTTACGTTGGTAAGTTTAAGTCAAGTAAACTTATTCACGAAACATTATATTCACCCAGAAACAGAATGTATCAATACATACCTAAACCAACATGGGAGTTTACGCGGGAAATTCAAACATCTACGTTTTCAGTTAAGTTGGCGGAATTCAAGATTGTGCCCTGCGGTAAGCAACATGTCGGACCAGCTTCATCGCTTGCAAGTTAAAAAAAAAAATCGCTTGATTTTACACAACAGCTCATCATGTTTCTGAGTATAATACGAGAATCGATTGCTACCTTCGGCTAGTTTTATTTTCACCGTAAATTTAATTTCCCAATTTACTTTTCGTACGTTTGTCTACAATTAGACGTACTTAACAAATACTACGGCTGCGTTGTCAGTGTAAATACACCATTGACGTTTCTTGTTTTCTTGTCGAAATGTAGACAGGAATATTTGTAATATTTTTTGTTGATTCACTACAGAAATTGTGACAGAGTTATATCAATGTTTCGAAATATTGTGGACAGAACATAATATGCTTAATAAGCTTAATAATTAATTAAATAAAATAGGACTTTCTTCCAAACCCATTGTACACATGATGAACGTTTCCAGATAATGCGTTAATGTGTCCATAAGATGGGCCAAAACATCTATTGCCATCTTAAATAAATGTTAAACGTTTGCAAAATATTTTTAATCTTAGTGTTATTTTATACTGAAACCTACGAGTATATCAGAGGCGTAGAGTGTTAATTTTTTATACTTTGAATTATATTTAAGTACACTTTTCCAAAGTATAACTGTTACTCAAGCAATCAATAAGACCTGTTTTATAAAAGTGTTAACAGATCTGTCTCTCTCGGAACTCTGGTCAGAGAAAAAATATGAAATATATTACATGATATTATACTAGTATAATCCTACAGATGTTGCTCTACCAGTGTAGCCTTATACAGGATATGTCTCAAATACTTTTACAAACTTCGGCGGTATGTCCTTTACATCAAAACCAGAAAAAAAAAGTTCATTCAAACATATGTCCAAAAATCATTAGTTTTTGAGTTATTAATTAAAGTTTTGTTCAATAAGTTGCAAGATAATTAGTTTTGTAAACATTTAGTGAATAATGTTATTGATTGCAGATGTCCTAATTTCCATCCTCTTAGCATTGGTGAAAGTGGCATAAGCACATTTGTATTTTACATGGCAATATGTTACCAAGGTAACTTGTATGCACTTGTGTTTATGCACGACGTTGCGTCAACACATTTTAGCTTATGACACTTTCACCAATGCTAAGAGGAAACATATTATAGGGCATCTACAATCAATAACATTATATATCAAATGTTTACAAAACTAATTGCATTATATTTCACTGAAATAAACTTTCATTCATAACTCAAAAACTAATTGTTTTTGGACATATGTTTATATTAACTTTTCTTATTTTGGTGTAAGGAACCTACCCCCGAATTTTGTAAAAGTATTTCAGAATTAATCTGTATAAAAATTGACGTATGTCTAATTGTGGCCTCCCCCCAAACCATCATTACTTATTTACACTACGAAATAGCTTGGTACAAAAGTTAATTACAAACTAAAGACGTATTTGGGATATACGCCATCGCAGTATGTCAAAAATACTTCTTATGTTCGTAACTTGCCCCCATTGCAAGAATCGTTCAAAGTTAATTAACTGTAGCGCCATTTAGTGGCGAGTTTGGGCAAGTTAGAGTAAAATGCGTAGCATACAAATCTTCTGCAATGAAAAATACATATATGTGCCGAGATTCATTGTGATCGGTCAAAGTGCGTCGGAGTTAATCAATCTATGTATTGAGAATCTGGTTCTATATTTGTGTATGTCTTCTGTGTCTGTCGGTATTCGACTGAATTCTATCTCTAGAATTCTTTGTCGTCTAATATAACAATTGCTATAAAATAAACTGACAGAATTCCTCTGGGATTGTTTCTTTTCTATTTGTGTGTGTGTTTTATATTTGTTTTTTCTTCTTCGTTTCCGTACTTTGTCACTCAACACAGGTTTAATCAGCAAAACATGATCAATGGCGTATGTCCACAAAAACAATAGATTCTAATTACAAACTCCCATTGCGACAAACATTAAAAAATCTCATGCAAGTAATTGAATTCGCAAAATGTTCCTATCCCTATTTAAAAGGCATAGGTGTGTACAATACAACTTTAACTTCAGTACTACGTAGTTAAATTATAAAGTCGCACGTAACGTCTCAGATACGAGTTGTCGGCGGGAAGACCGGACACCAGTTCAGGGACCGCCTAGAGGTTAATGTAAGGCCTGATGCGCGTATTGAGTTGTCCTTATCGCTTCCGCACTTCTCACATCCACACAAGCGGTCCCTTAACAGCGCGCAGCACGACATACAATTACGCGATGTAGTGTACAAGTCGCTCGGCCACCGGCGTGCAAATAAAAACAATGGTGCTCGATACTCCCTCTCCTCCCCCCGGACGAGAAAACAGGCGGCGAAAAAAAAAACATCTCGCACGAGCGTTCGCTAATTTCTACTAATTTACTTAATTTGGCGCGAATTGCCCCAATTACTCCGTTCAGTGTGAAATGGCGGCGAACGTCGGGCGGCAAACACGGGGAAAAATGATAACGCTGTAAACACATACTCAATTAAACAATACTCAACTAAGCAGAGCTCTTCGGCCCGGAAGTGAGCGTTAATTGCTACTTCAGGGCGGAGATAAAGTGTTCGCAGCAAGTTCGTCTGTTCCCAGACGAGATGGTCTGATCAAATTTCACCTCTGAGCCGTTGGTTACGAATAACAGCGCAGAGGAATGGCAACGTAAGACGAATGCATTAAAACGAGTGCAACTTAAATTAAAAAAAAAAAAAAAAAAAAAAAAAACCTGTAAATTGATGAGGAGTTGGGGATCCGCCAAATTCCATATGGTGCCACAGCATCAGGTCAAGGTGACTATGTTATTGTAATATCATTGAAGTCATTGAATACAAAATTTCGGATCTATCAGACCAGTATAAATTAGTCACATCCCTACAACAACTAGAAAAGAGCTGATGATCTTCAAACGCCTGAACAGATATCCTAAAATATAGTTAAGAACCATCTCGATCACGTCACCTTTCAAACAATAGAAAACGCATCAAAATCGGTTCATTCGTTTTGGAGCTACGGTGCCGCAGACAAACACACAGAAACACAGACAGACACGTCAAACCTCTAACGCCCCTCTTTTTGCGTCGCGGGTCAACAATTCTCAGGAATTATATTCGGGACGTTTTCAAGTCTGGATCTGCAGTTCTGAATATGCGTGTTAGAGGCTCAAAAGCTGTAAGGGTGACCTTGAAGTGAGCATCAAATTAAGTATCGCCTCAACGAGCCAAGCGCTGCACTAGCGTGCAAGATTCTAACTGATTAATTTTTACTGCGTGGGACTATAAATTGTGTCCATATAATTTTATTGGTGTAAAGTTCTGCATCAAAGTTTGGAACACTTTCGTGAGTTTCACATAGATCTAATTGGTACATTTTGGAGTACAGAAGTCGTAAAAGTGTTTTTATTGAGCATTTTCTCTTGACAATGAAAAAGTCAGTTTTCTTTTTGTACACAGGACCAATGGACGCTTGTGGAAGAGTTCCGTGAAAAAACGTTTTACGAGAACACACTGCAACGCATTTGAATCCCTTGGTAACCGGGGCCCTTGGTACATTTATTTATTTGAATGTACTACGTGTCCTCGAACAGCACAAGGCAATCAATTACAGAGGTACACGGTGGAATGGAGTTGTGAGTCGGCCAAAGCTTATTTAAGAGGCTGCATCACTTCTTTGTTAATACTATTATTTTTTATTTAATAAATGTAGGATGATACCAATAACCGGCACTATTTCTTTACAGAAACATTATTAGTATTCGGTGCGTATTATTGGGTAAAATCGATTCTGGGAGTTATGTAGTGTTTATAATTTGACGAGAGAGATTTTTTATGTTAAAATTTAAATTAGATTAATAATTTCATTGTAATGCTATAATGCTTCGAAAACAACGTACATAATGAGAGGTAAAGTAATTAGTTATGTCTCCATTGAGATATTTTGAATTAAATTTTTTTAAATTTTTAATCAGGTAACAATGAAAAAAATTCAACATTTAATGTGTGACACGTGCGCTTAAGGAAAAATTCCAGCCTGGAGTGATTTCGGAAAACTCTGGGAAACCGAAAACAGAGTGGCTGGAGCCGGGGATCGAATACGAGTCTTCCCGAACGCGAGGCGAGTGTTTCTACCACTTTTCCGCCTCGCTCGGTAAACTAACCTGGCAGGTTGCGGAAACTCCGTGGTTTCACCGTGTAAATACCTAGACAAAAATGTAGCCGAAGCGAAAAGCTTCAAGACCGACGGCTTCGCTACGTCAGTTCCACTCATCGGCGACTTTCCCTCCTTCGAGGGTTCTTCAAGACGCCCTCCTGGCCCCTTTTTCTACCCTTACTAAACCCCCTCCACGGCTGAACCTTCTACGTGCCACACGTTCCTGCAGAGGGCCTTCCACGGACCCCTTCCCAACCTCTGGAGTCTGGAACCCCCTTAAATTAAAAAGTGGTGGGCCTTTTACTCTTCCGCCCGTCTCGAAACTTCTCTCATTAGACCCCACTTGTTCCTTCGTCCCCTCTCACACCCCTTCCATCAGATTTTCTTCCAACTGCAAACAAGAGTAGGGGCGGAGGTCATGCCGGCCAGCAGTCATTCCCAGGCTCAGAGAATGTTTCTTATTTCCTATTCCGGGGATGAAATGTTTGGTTTCTTCCGTATCTCCAAAGCAGAAGCGGGAGGTTTTTTTTTTTTTTGTTAAGTTTCATTCTGGTGAGGTTGGCAAACAAGAATCCTCGCTCGGATGAGGGGAGGTACGCATCCCTCTAAGCCACCTTCTTCCTCATCCCTTCCATCGCAACCTTTTACAAGTCAGTGGTGGAAATAGTGGATAAGGGGGTGGTGTGTGTGCGGGATCTACTTGAGATGTACCGGTGGTTTCTTCCAGCCGACCTTTTCACTGTTCCCCGTGGCGTTTCGCCGCACATTGTAAAAGGCAAGCCGAAGAGCAACTCCCGGAAAATTCAGCCCTGTAACAAGTCACGACGCACATCCTATCTCTCTCAATTTCTATCGCTTTCTTTCTCTCGCTGGTTGGCGACGCACGTCGGGAAATGAAATACCAACCCCTCACCCTGAGAAAGTAACAAGTCACATCTATCTAATGAACCAAGAACGAGTTCCTAGCTGACATTCTCGTAGTCTTTACGGATCAGGTTTCATTCCTGGTTCGACCATTTTTTTTCTGTAGTTTTCCGTAATCACTGTGAGCTATTTTTTTTCGGGCATGGTCTCCTTCCTTTGTGTTCCTGATTCACAAAACCTTTGGTCTCGTCTTCAGATACCTTGTCGTCAAGGTGTTAAGAACTATTCGGCAACAAGCAATTCATTATATTTTTTGTATTTATGTATGCGTTCGATAAACTGCGACACGATCTCAGCTATCACCATGACATTTGGCACATATGTGTTTTTTTTTTCACGGAGGTTTTTTATGCGATCCATTTTACTCCAACTCGCTATTAGATGGCGCTTACAACGCATCAACTTCTATGCCGCTCAACCGATCGCCATGGAAAATACTTTCACGATATCCATTACGTTAGATGTTGTCCTGTAACTGGATTCACAGTGTATTACCTAGCAATGGCACGGCAACATTAGCGAGTTCTGCTAGCCATATGCATCGAACACTGTTTAACTTTGTGTCATTACTTCTTCTAATACTTCCGTGTAATAGAAACATTTATATCCTTATACAGTTATTTGTTTGATGGCCCGATAAACAAATTGGGATGCCTGGAAGTGAAGAAGCACTGTGGGCGACACAGGTACGTCTGATCTTATTATCTAGGCGCGCCCCATTCTGTGTTGATTCCATTGTATAGTAGCGTAATGTCAAATTTAAGAATCTGGTGCGTTGCACACGCCTACATATCTTGCACCAAGGTATTTATTACTTAAGGTGGTCACCTAAACAAGTCGCCGAATAGTCTGCCGCGCTTCAGCCAGTACAAGAATATTCGAGAACAGTTCAAAGTGCATGAGTGATATGTGCTGACGAATGCATTCAAAGAAAGTTATAATTGCATATACCCATTTCAGGTTCACGACTACTCATAAATTCACTTTTTTTAAGCGGGCGAAAATGGCTGTTTTGAGCTCCCGTTCGGTTTAAAAATCTTGTCGCAGAATCTTTTACAAGGTACAGGCGTATAAACACACTTTTGACTTTAATATTACGTCATAAACTTATAGGGACATCACTGAAATTTTCATAGCGGCATTTCTCCCTTTCCATTTAAAGAGAAGTTTTTTTACTTGTCAGGGAACAATATAATGTATTGAAGCTTTTAAAGTGCAATTGTTAACTAAAATAGTTTCTTTTTTCTTTTAAACGTCAATGTTATGTTTGATGTAAATTACTCACGATTTTCTCGTATAACAGCAATGCCATTACGAACTATTTCACCCGATTTACGTCACACGTTATTCTGCGCCTAGTATTAAGCCGTCGAAAATCAGATTAATTATTTAATTTAGTTTTTCGTCCATTGCACGCACATGTAATTTCAGTTCCGTGATTGTGATAAATGTTACACGAAAGTGCGAGAGAGGGTCACGTGACAATGTTCGATAAAAAAATGTATAAAATAATCAAAATATCAATTCGATTAGTTACCAACGCTGAAAAAAATTTAGCATGTCGGAAAGTCGACGTACTGACGCACAATTTAATAATTTGTAATGGGTCTAACACATTATAATATTTTATGATAATTTTATATCGTTTAGCGACAGACACAGACAACGTAGTTGGCTGCTCACCGTTTAACAGTACAGAGGGTTACGGGTTAAAGGCCCTGATAAGACGCAGATATCGTTTCAGTTATCAAAGTCCTTCCAATCTATCAACGCTTAGCTGAGGTATTCTTCAGTAGAAAAATAAACACTTCACTCAAAGAAAACATTAAAATGATATTTCAACAAAATAAATGAATAGATTTCATTCGATCAATAATGTTACGGTTCCGTATTCGTGAAAGGCCTCTCGAGTATGTCTTATGGTTTAGTATATGATATTTTTTCAGTTTTGTATGCAACATATGGGTTTGTTCGTTATTCGGCGTCAAAATTTGAAGTTTAAAACTAATTCACAGTACTAAACCAAACTACGAATAATACACCTGGAAATTTAATACTATTAATTTTATTGTGTTGAGTACCTAATATATTAGTTTGTAAAAATTTATTATATTCAACAGAGAGGCATAAATATATATTTTAATCAAGTGTTCCTAAACAAATAAACACTGATGTCATCACTGGTAGTGACGCCTTCTTAAGGGGCCCGCCTACCTGCCATGGAAGTTGTGATGTAGAGGTTTAGGAGAATTTCTTTTTTCACAGAAAATATTAGTCGTGAGATTGTGTGTCTGACATATAAAATGTATTAAGGTACCTCACGCTAAGGGTATAAATGGTTTTAGTTCTAGCAGTTTCTTACGTAATTAGAAAATAGGGCCATACATTCCAAATTAGCGCCTTTTCCGTCTTGTGTAATGCCGTTATTTTATGTGATAATTACTTAGAACCATTTATCCTTAGTAGATATATCATTTAGTTTTCGATCACGTGACAGTTTGTACCTTGTTACAACAGAAATGTTTGAGGAACTCTTGTTCTTGTAGTATGTGTCCTGCGCAAATATGCAGCCAGTGTTGTGGAAAATTGAAGGATTCGCGAGACCGAGCCGAGAGAACAACAGAGAGAGCGAGAGACAACCTCCTCCACAACAAGGGTTGACCCAATCCCGCTTTTGTGGGGGAAAAACTTCACGTCCATGAGGTCCAACGGCCGCTTAAGGCGCTATGTTAGCGGTCCCCTTAAGGACGTCCAACTGAGGAAAATTCGTAATTTTATATTCGTATGACTTAGTCTAGATATTGTTTTGTAGAAGTTACTTTGAAGTACATTTCCCTCGTACAAAAATTTTTTAGCTCAGCCAATTTTATAACAACGGCACTTAAAATTTAAAATTTACACGTTTTGTTCTTATAAGACACAATAACAAATGAACACGATGAAATAAAATAAATACTGAAACTCGTCACGTTAAAAAAAATTACGAAAGAATTTTGTAATTAAAAAATTTGATTAAAAACAAAGAGAAATAAAATACAGACTATTTTTTAAAGCAAAAATATTTTGAAATGTATTTAATGTTGAGCAGTAGTCCGTGACATGTATATTAAGTGTGCATTTTTTCCTATAATTATTATTATAGGTTTTTGTGGCTTACAAGAACTAAAAAAGTGCAAATTTTTACTTTGAAATTTTACTATGGAAAAACTGGCCGAGCTAATTTTTTTTGTATGAGGAAAATGTACTCACAAATAATGTATGCAAAACTAACATTATTTCATACAAATATAAACTTACGATTTTGCCCCACTTTAATACTCTTAAGGGTGTCGCCTGGGTGGTCGTTTTTGTGCTTTCGAGACCTTGAAGTGGGGAAGCAGTAAGGATGACACAGCACGCCCATCAAGCCTCATTCTAGCCCTAAGTACTAGCGTGCAATCTTCTCGTCCACAACTCTGCTCTATGAAACATTCAGTGTTGACCCTGACATTTTATGACACAGTTTTAACGATAAAAGTGTATTGTACATACGTATACAAAATACAAGATTCTGCATTGTGATCTTAACAGTTTTCTTTTTAGCCTCACGTCGTGAAGCAAACTATGTTAATTCACCTCTAATAAAATAAAAGAATGGGCGCCAGACTAGCTTAGTGAATAATTTGTTGTGTTAAATGGACTTTCTAGCAATTTAAGGTAAAATTTGGTCTGGTCTTAACATATCTCAGTTGTTTTTATTAGCATTATAATGTTTACGTTCAAATCGCAAATCTCATACAATAAAACAATTATACTAGGTTCGGGAATAGTGCTTACACCTGTAATATGTACTTCGTGCACCTTCATCCTCCAAGTACCCAGGAGCGGTTAAAAGGGGTTTGTGTGTGAACAGGACAAACAAAAAATACTTAAGAAAATATCAGCCTTGTTACGTTAAAGGTCGGGCTCGTGTGGGTGTTCTTAGCAACCCTTAAAATAGCTGCCAATTTACAAATTACTGTTATTAGACAAATATAGTTAAAAGAAAATAATACAAATGAATATAAATGAACTGACGGTTCAATTATTTTCCAGTCGGCTGCATTGCAAAGAATTACAGAGCTGGCTGGGACTTGGTAGCTGGAAATAGTGATGACTCCAGTCACCTTCCTTTGAAGTGGAAAACCTGAAAATATGGTGCTCCCTCGTTGATCCTCAGCTACTGAAGCCTCACATTAGCTCCATCGCAACGCCTCTGGCATCGTGATTGCAAAATCTTTGCCGAAAATACTGGAACTATCTTTAATATGTACGTTCACTACAACATTCTTTATGCAACACAGCTATACTTTCTGAGCGTTTCTCAGAATCAGTTTTTCCTAGCCTAAAGTCTTAGTGTATGGCGCACTCTATACCACTCTCCACTACTATTAAAAAAATTATCTTTAAAATCAATATATAACACAATTCCCGTCTAACATACCTACTGAAAAAAAAAAAAAAGCTTGACATAAATAAAACAGTCGAGTAGGTCTCTTTACATAACTGACTGAGTTAACCTGGGGTTATGTGTTATGTCACAGCATCAATAATGTCGTAGATAAAAAAGGTCCAGAAAAATAGTTTCGTCATTTTCGGCAGACAGAAAATATGCCTCAATTGTTAGTAGTGAACCATACACGTGTAATGTTCTTTGAACGTTATTTCTGAGCGGATATCACTCATGCGCGTTGAACAGCTTTCGAATAATCTCTACAGACCGTTTGGTGTTTTGGCCAGGCGGCCACCTAAAGAATCCGGATACACCGAAAGTGACAATCGCATCTTACAACACTATCTTTGCTCGAGTTGCAGTTAAGAGTGTTATCATTCAGAGAACCATTAACACATGCGTGCTAGCCTTGTATAAATTTAAATTTACGATCAAAAATTTTACGAATTTTATTGTGATCTTGATGAATGGATTTGTAAATCGAGAAGCTTTTTTAATGGATGAAAGGCACAAACCTAATTTATAAAAGAACCCTTCTGGGCAATGGTACCCCAAAACTGTTCATACTGCCTTCAAGGCATCGCCAGGAAACGGTTAATTTTACGATATGTGCTACAAAATTAATTAATTCTGAAATTGAAAGATACATTTAGTTGCTAATTCGTTTCGTTAAGAGTATTGTGGTTTATAGCCTAAATCAACAATAAACATATACAAAATAGAATGTATCAAATATATGGAAGGCAAAATGCAGCAAAAACTAAAGCAATTCTAGAAAATAAGTAATGCCAACTTTATGAGAAGTTTTGTACGAGTGTTGAAATACTGACGTAGTATCTATGAATGCAAGATTCCCTGAATTTGGTGAAAACTCAAGAAATCACGCTCAAGGGAAGCGTTACCCTGACTTACGAAGATGGAAAAATCTGGTACAGGATAGCTCTTACTTCAGATTTTTGCAACACTGACATACAAAAATCAATATTTTTTATTAATGTATTTGCGTTAGTATGAGTACCAAGTATTCTTAATGATTAGTAATAACAAACGAACACAAAATATACCAAGCTTAGAATGTCACATAACTGGCCTTAGCCTATGACACAAACTGTGGTTTCTATTGCATACCAGTTCCTTACTATCCTACAGCAAAAACTTTTCACTTCATTTAATTAACAAAATGTACGAAAACTAAAACATTTGTTGAAATTCGCTCAAAACTGAATGTCTATACAAAAAAAATTATAAAAGAACGTCTTTGCCAAATATCTAAGGTGAAGTAATTCTGCTGTAAGGATATGCTTTGATTCCTTCACAACACAGTTAGTAAAATAATTAGCCACTCCAACAAATTTTTCACACAGATATCCAAAAATGTTTTCTAGGATTATTTATTATTGTTTTTCTCTGTTGAGTTTTATGACCAGGTAAATTTCAATAAACGTTCCAACGTTTATTGATTTTTCTTCAAAATTTAATAGCGATTGCTTTTAGGATCATTTGAAATGTTTGAACAGACATTACCATCTATTGCTATACTTGAGACAGTATTTTTACCAAAACAGTACAGAAATAAATAGAAAATATCAAACGAGAAACAGAGCAATTAACAGAAATTACAGAGTAATGTCTAACGAGTGGACGAAACGGAGGCGATAAATTTGAAACAGAAGAAAAAATCCCGACATGATTTGCATTTGGAATGCTTGAACTTACATGAACCACGCTTTACAAACTGTTCTTCCTACATAGATTTGAAATGTATTCCTGAAAATTGGGACTTATAAATTTTTTTACAAAGCTATTTATTGTGCGTTACATATATATCATCTAAACGAACACACTTAAAAAGATGAAGCTTCAACATTAATATTTCAACATGCTTTCTAGAAACAGGCTTCTCAAGCCCCCTAAAAATGGTAAAAAACAGATACTTCGAAGCAACCGCATGCGAAGAACACACAGGTGGACTTTAATACCTGCCTCCTACAAATAAAATGATACGGTCCCCGCTTAAAGTAACAAAACAAAAATACTATTAGTAAAGAACTTTACGACAGGCTTAAAGGCGATACCGCGTACATATACAGGGGAAGCGACATTCTTAGTACTACATCAATTTTGTGGCACACACACAAACGTAGCCTATCTAGGTAGTCACCTTAACCCATTCTGTCTCTAATCAAAGTGTAAGCCCAAGTGTTGCAGCTACATTGGTGTGAGTCGTAATTTAAAACTGTACTAACCAACCATAAATTAGAAATGTAGGAGACGGTGTCTTAAGACAGACCCAATGGAGTCCGTTGCTGTTAAATGCGATGTAGCGGAAAACGTCATTTCTACGACCTCGTCATTTCACCGAACGTTTCCCCTACTCTTCCCCTTACTCCCCTCCAAGAACCACTCTCTTCTAAAACAATGTTCTGTCAACTGCCGAGGTCGTAGAACTCCCCTACACTTCTTACCCTCTACAAAACTATACGCACCGCCTGTTGTCATTCCTTGACCCTGTACTGTACATAAACCATATACTCCTTCTATTGGTGCTTGTGTGTCGTTCCTCCCATTGGCTACGAGAGGTGACGAGTTCGTACACCAGACATAAAGCTGAAACCCTATTGGCCATAGCATCAAACATTCGTCACAGCCCCGTATAACCCATAGCGAAGGGGAGAGAGGAAAATAAGATCTGTCAACTGACGAGGTTGTAGAACTGGCATAGCCCCCGATGTAGAGCCACGATTTTGTCATGAAAAGAATATTGCAACAATTGTTTCCAACGCCTTACTTGCACATCGGCAGCTCTGCTTCATTATTATTGGCAGCATGTCTTTGCTCACGAACGTCTCTCATTTGACTTCACCAATCAGAATAAGGCTACTTGACACCATACGTCTGTGATATACCAGTATAAACCCAATGCAATTTATAGTCACATCAAATCACTGACCATGACGCAGAGGTGCAGATATGCGTATGATGCACTGAAACCATATGGTACAAAGCTCTTTTCGCCACAAAATTGTGGCCCTAGCGATAAGGCAAGCGATGAACAAATAAATGTCAACTTTCCAGCCCTCGTGCTCCCATGCCATAGAATATCTATGGATACAGAAGTGAAACAGCAGGTAGGACAGCAAACTGAGCCTCACACGCCAGCAAAATGGCTTAGCTGGCCAGCAACATGGCGGATACGCCTACCGCCAATCAGCATAAGGCGGCTTGCCTGCTAGCCAGCAGCCAGGCCAATAGGAAACCTGCCGTAACATACAGGAGACAAACATACACGGGGCTGACATAAACAGCCTCGGCCAGCCAATACGCGGCGAAGTTCGCACACATCAAATGAGACGCCACGTCATTTTACGCCTGTATTACAATTGCGTTTGTGCTCACGCACCATTCGCGGTTGTTTTAGTCCAATTGGAAGCAAGAGTACCATGTTACAGTACGTGATGAAAGGCTAAAAGACTTAACTACAGATGCCAAGATGTACTTTCTTTCTTTACCTTAAGTAACACAGAGTAATGTATTTCTGAAGAACAATATCTGACGCCGAAATCTCATACATTTAATAGTGGCGTAAGAGATCATTCTTAACAAATAAATCATTCTGGGTTAAGTGATTGTTCGTGAAGTTGGCAAATGTAATTACATAGGATATTTTTTTGCAGTTTTTCCATACTGACTTTCAAAATTGTGTAAATTTTAATAATAGTTTTCAGTTAATTATCTACCATGCAGGCTTAAAGATTTCATCTACGATTGACATACAGTGGAATATAGTAAGGATATTTCGTACCAGCGTATTTTGCAAAACAGTATGACGGCCTGCGCCTCGCATGACTATAGAATTTGTTATGTAGTTGTTTAAAGACAAATAACAAATATTAATTTTCGCCGCACACAGTCAGATCTGGACCAGCAAATAAAGATAAACGTATATATATATATATATATATATATATATATATATATATATATATATATATATATATATATATATATATATATATATATATATATATGGACATATGTTGAAACATAACCTAACAAATAGTTTACTGTTGTAACATAACCTTGCTCTATCCACTTTTACTCTCTGTAATATCTCCAAATAAAAACTTTAACTTGGGCAGATATAGCTTACCAATTATTTAACTAGTGTATGAGCCCTTTGTACGACTTGGTAAAATAAAATTAATTGAAACAACTATGATAAACTGAGAGAAAACAAGTGATGTGAAAAGAACCAAATTTATTACATATAACTAGAGACACTGGAAAATCGCGAAAATGTTTAAAATAGTCTCCAATTAACTGTATTATATTAACCGTGACACGTGTGAACAGTTTTGGGACGAATCACACACGCTGTGTGTCCAAGCTGTGCAGTTCTAACTGGGCCTGTTGTGGAGAGAAAAAATGCTGCAAATAAATGATAGCCAATGTTGATACAAAACATTCAGTGTTATATACATCACATTGGAGCCTAGTCAACACTCAACTATTGTCGCGATTTTCCAGTGTCTCTACATATAACCTTAAAAGAATATTATTAGGGCTCATAAGAAACATAAATTGGATCATCAATAAGATTCCGTAACGCATTATTGTAAAAAAAAATCTGTGACTTTGCATGTATGAGAGACTATAACTTAAGATATGGAAACAAATTTTAGTACTAATTAAATATTTGCTTTCCTAGACTCTTACTAGATTGTGAATTTGTATTAGAATAAAATTGAAAATTAAATGTTGGATGTTAGTTCAGTGTGATGAGTCAAAGAAAAATATAAACTTATTATTTCCTCCACAATATTAGCCAAAATGGGAGGTTAACGTTTCCTTCAAACTTCTTTACATTGTGGCAATATAATTTAGAGTAATTCTTCTGTTCGTTTTTAAGAAATACTGCAAAAATTGTGAGGATTCAGCTTGAGACATCTTATCCAGAGTATTCGTGGGGTTAAAATCTTTGCACTATTTAAAAAAAATTAATGTCCTCAAAATTTAAATTTAAGCAGAGTTGTCCACAATTTCTGAAACTATTTCATGGTATGCAATTTTTTTCTTGTCGTTACGGGAGGGCTGGGACTGCTTACCGTTGAAGTCTCCACCGTGAAGAAATTAATTTCGAAAACTCTCCTGAGTTTCGAAATTATAAAAGAATATTGGTATCAAGGGAAACGTAGTACACAACGTCGTACAATTCTTCTCCCAGTTGGCCAGTAAGAGGTAATGCCAGGCTAGGGTTCGCCCAACATATTTCCTGGAAGACGGAAACGAGAAGGCCTGGATATCTTCTACTCTTCAGTCGTAGAAAACATTTCCCCGCTGCTTTCCAACAGGAACAAATGCAGCGCCAGGTCTCGTAGATTCTCTTCAAAAGGAATTATA
>PNEQ01119383.1:0-39954 GCA_003012365.1 Medauroidea extradentata
CGAAATATAATAACATGAAATGTTGTAATATGCAAGCTACATTGTTAAACATTACAATATATTGATCTTTTGAAGTACCTAAATTGTTTTCTTACCTTTATGTAGTCCCTTAGGGCTTCAATCAGTGCATCACATACTTCTGGAACAATCACAGATATTCGTTGTTTGGATATACGAAAGAGGTATTGCAAACTTGTAATTGAATCTCCAGTAGCTAAGAATCTCAGAGTAAGAGCTAATCTTTCCTTGGTGGTAATAGCACTTCGCATGTACGTATCACGTTTTATCACGGCAGGCTCTATCAATGTAAGTAAATGGTCAAAATCTTGCTTGGACATTCGCAAGAAGTTTGGCACGTCTTCTTCAAATCTCACGTCTTCTAGGAGTCTGTTCCCATATTCTAACTGGGTTTGATAAAACTTTTTGACCCACCAACGCTTACGTCGCTTTTTCCGTTGTTTTTTTCCAATAATCGTCGCCATCACAATATAAGCAGCGGCAGCAACTTGCACATTTCTAGAACCAAGAGACATGTTGCATTACTGCCTTCACTACGAATGCGTGTGGTTCGCGTGCTCGCAGTGAGCGTTCGTGGTTACAAACTAGCTGAAGAGCGTATGCCTCACCCTGAGGCAGATGGCGCGAGGCATTCGCAGCCAGCAGCCTCGCACTGTGAATACACCCCTTAAGTTGGCACGGTGTATGAGTGTGAAGCATGTGGCTTTAAGGACTGCTATGTTGAGTAATTAACGTTCCTTAACGTAACTCTCGGCAAAGTCAGGAATTGCGGCAAATGCTGCGGACGTCATTCGTGAAGAGAATGGGTCAACTACACATCGCGGCAACTCTGATATGAAAATACGTGACCTGGAGGCCAATTCTCATTCAGATCGGCGTTAACGACAGTCCTGTTAACACCAGCGGGATTCGCCGTTTGTAGCGGGACTGCAGCTCGATTCTTATTCGGGGCGACCGCGAGTTAACAGTAGTTCTAACTGGACTCCTGCTCGATCTAGCAAGAGATGTTTGAAATACAATTCTCATCTACACCGAGCAGCGGTCTAACGGGACTTTTAACCTCTCCGGCCAAGCGTAGGCACTGCGGGCTGCGGTAAGCAAGTTAGCGAACCTTGTTAGCGAGTCTGTTGAGATACATTTACAGAGGAACTGCCATATTTGTTTGAAATATTTGTATGCGCCGTCGAAGATATTGGGATTTTATATTCGAGGAGGATCCATTCTAAAATTGTGCACCTACATTAAATATCATTTTACAAATGATTTGTGTATTATGTGTTCACATGGGCGTAAAAAATACGCACTCTTGTAATATTCATTGTGTACCTGACACGATTACATACGTACGTTGTATACAAATAAATAAATATTAGCTGATATGTAAGTCAGAGTGGTCTAGGGGTAAGATGTGTAGATTCTAAGCGTGGGGAGAGTGGTTCGAAACTTAGTGCCTTGTGGTTTTTCTTATTTATGTTTTCAAAATAATCTCTTGTATACGTCCTTTATTCAAAAATTTTTTGAAAAATAAGTTCATTGTTGTTTATGAAGCACAATGAACATTAAAATAGTTTTTTTTCGTATTGAAAGTTCAGCTACAAGGCTAGTTCTTGTAATTTTACAAACATATACTTTGTATTTAATTACAAGGATAACCATTGTAGTTTTACAAGGAATTTCTTTGGCAAATGGGTTTCCAAGGCTTTTCTTTATAAAAGTACAAAAAATTTTTTACAGTTTACGTACGTTCGTAAATATATACGCCTAGTTTATTGATAGTAGCTATTGCATAAAATAATTCACTCAATATAAATTTACCAGCGAGTACAATAATGTTACAACAATATAAACATTCGTTACGCTCATGTAAGTAAAGATTTCGATTTGTATGTTTGGTTGAGATAAACTGCTCCGTTATTCAAATTCGTTAGTGCAAGCATAATGTTTTGTCAACAGCAATGTACCACTCGTGTTGAATTTCAGACATATGATACTTGAGTGTAAAATTATGTGATCCTATATCAAGTTGTTAAAAAAAAAGGTAAAGTTACATTGTTAAAAATAATGTCCCAGTACTAGGCCTACTGTATGTTTAGAGGTTAGAGACAGAGGTAAGTTATTGATTCTGATGAAAGTCATAACTGATACTTTATTACCCATAGAACAAAATACATTGTTATGGGTTTCGTCACAACGTAAACAAAACGACAGATTTAATGATATACAGTACATCTGCAAGCGTTTCAAAACACTCTATTAAGTTAATGAAATTTAGTACTTGAATTATAGTAATTGAACATATGTATGCCATTGACATTGTCAAGTACAGAAAATCAGTCCGGTATAAACTCACCCACAGTTAATGTTCTTTCCAAGACTTTGTTAAAATCATAATGAGAATTATTCAGCAGTCGAAGCCCGCCACAGTTACAAAATCACGCACCAACTTCTTTGTTGATTGTCTTATCTTTCTTTACAAAATAGCATCGTTATTCTTCCATTGGCCAGCGAGCGAAGTCTTGCGCTTGGGTACACTTTAATTCACGGAACTCGCAGACAGCCTCGTATAGGGTGCCCGGTTATTCGCTTACATTTAACTGGACAAGTTAAACCACGAAATGTAGCGGGATGCCGTTAAACGAGAATCATAACAATTCCGCTACAAGCGGTGAACAATGTTACTGTAACACGACTCCAGTTCAACGCCGATTTGAAAGTGGTAAATGGGACGAATAACTTCAAGAAACAGTTGTTTGCATTCCTCCTGAATGGCTCATTCTATACAGTACAAGAATACCTGTCATAGTCTAGTGTTTTCCTCTCCACATTTTGTTAGTTCCTTCAATTGACCTTTCCTTACTTCGTAAAATAACAATTTTTCTTTTACTAAGTACGTGTTTTATCTATTTAATATATTGCAGAAGGATGTGTACTTCCCTAATATCTTAATGGTAAAAAGTAATGTAAGTATTTTTGCTGTAGATTTACTTTTCCTTTGAGATTCATTTTGGGTTGACACAACACGTATTGTATGAAAAACATTTGTGTACTTTGCAAGATATACATTACATAATCTACTCTTTGTAATTATTATGTGCTAGAACAATTTAAAAGTACCTCTGTCTCTAACCTCTAAACATGCCGTAGGCCTAGTACTGGGACATTATTTTTTAGCAATGTAACTTTACCTTTTTTTAACAACTTGATATAGGATCACATAATTTTACACTCAAGTATCATATGTCTGAAATTCAACACGAGTGGTACATTGCTGTTGACAAAACATTATGTTTACACGAACGAATTTGAATAACGGAGCAGTTTATCTCAACCTAACATACAAATCGAAATCTTTACTTACATGAGCGTAACGAATGTTTATATTGTTGTAACATTATTGTACTTGCTGGTAAATTTATATTGAGTGAATTATTTTATGCAATAGCTACTATCAATAAACTAGGCGTATATATTTACGAACGTACGTACACTGTAAAAAAATTTTTGTACTTCTACAAAGATAAGCCTTGGAAACCCAGTTGCCAAAGAAATTCCTTGTAAAACTACAATGGTTATCCTTGTAATTAAATACAAAGTATATGTTTGTAAAATTACAAGAACTAGCCTTGTAGCTGTACTTTCAATACGAAAAAAAATTTAATGTTCATTGTGCTTCATAAACAACACTGAACTTATTTATCAAAAAATTTTTGAATAAAGGACGTATACAAGAGATTATTTTGAGAATATATAAATAAAAAAAACTCGCAAGGCACTAAGTTTCGAACCACTCTCCCCACACTTGGAATCTACACATCTTACCCCTAGACCACTCTGACTTACATATCAGCTAATATTTATTTATTTGTATACAACGTACGTATGTAATCGTGTCAGGTACACGATGAATATTACAAAAGCGCGTATTTTTTACGCCCATGTGAACACATAATACACAAATCATTTGTAAAATGATACTTAATGTAGGTGCACAATTTTAGAATGGATCCTCCTCGAATATAAAATCCCAATATCTTCGTCGGCGCATACAAATATTTCAAACAAATATGGCAGTTCCTCTGTAAATGTATCTCAACAGACTCGCTAACAATGTTCGCTAACTTGCTTACCGCAGCCCGCAGTGCCTACGCTAGGCCGGTCCGGTTAAAAGTCCCGTTAGACCGCTGCTCGGTCTAGATGAGAATTGTATTTCAAACATCTCTTGCTAGATCGAGCAGGAGTCCAGTTAGAACTCCTGTTAACTCGCGGTCGCCCCGAATGAGAATCGAGCCCCTGGACGATCTACAGTTAACAAGTTATGCGTTTGTAACTGTCTATAAGCCAAGCAATCTGGCTGGACTTTCCGTGTTTCAAGAACGTAACAGTTGTGGATCATCTCCATGTTAACGGCAAACTGAAGGAAAAATAATATGTACGTTTAACTATTTGCGAGCATAGACTGACTTTGAATATTCTATTTACCTCTTTAATAATCGCACAGGTGCAGAATCAGTACTGAAGATTTGATGTAACGCAAATTATAAACGGTATATTATAATAAAACTTTTAAATTTAATGATTTCCTTCTACTTCATAAAGCTCAGAACCAGTAATCTAGCAAATGGCCCTTACGGTGATGATCCCTTTATTGTTAAAGTGTGGTACACATCCCACGTAAGAGGACATGTAGCCATACAATTTATTTTACTACTACGCACTACATATTCTTATACTGTACGATGGTTTAATGATAGCATGTTTTCTTTAGTTAATAATTTTTATGAGATAATACTGTTTTACCGATCTTGTAATAAAATTTTTTTTTGTGATAATGTGCAGAATTATTTCTCAGATGTTTGAGGTGTTTTAAAAGTAGGATAACAACGTAGTGTGTGTGTATATGGGATATATATATATATATATATATATATATATATATATATATATATATATATATACACACACACGTGTGCATACATACCATAATATATTGGCTACCTAATTTATGTATGATGGTACTACGAATCTATGACGACGGTACGATATCGGCTTGCCTCTTTGTATAAAAAGTCTGATTACAACGGCCTATCACTCGTAATTTCAGTTTGATCCAAAATCTTCTGTGAGCGGCTATGCAATTGTTATGCAACACCTGTTTGCAGCACTTCTCAAGGCACACAGATTAAAACTAGACGGGTTTGGAACTGTCTACACACGGGGAATGGCTTCCAGGACTAATTGTTCAAGTTACATTCTGGTACACGCTGATGTAGATTCACAAATACGTTGCCAAGAGCATAATGCGATTGATCGTTCGTGCTCGCCATGTATATTACTCCACATTGCGGTAGGCTGTACAGCGGCTTTGAACAGTATTTCTCTCGTACATTTCCTGAGACTTGATATGTCAGCGGCGTCACGTGTGCGAAATAAACAGTGACATGACAAATCTTTATAAATATGTTGGTATTTATATCATGCCATGAACATCGAAATTCTGTGTTTACAGGACGAAGAAGTTAATGGTTTTTGAATATTTCAATCCACTATCAATCAAGCCTTCAGTCTTAAACACATTCACATTTATGCAATTATTTTGATGAGGTTTTGTTCATCTTGTGGCAAAACTTGTAGATGAAAGTTTTTACGTTTTAAGCATTAGCGTGTTTGTTATTACGTTATGTGTTAAATTTATAAACAATTGGATTAATGGGATTTATTACCAAATATTATAGGTTTATTGGTGTTCTTGCGGTTTATACACATACAGCTCCAATAACTGTTTCCCTAAAGTAAATTTATTCTTATTCTTTTTAAATATGTTATATTTATATTAACAAAACTGTTATTATTAATATTTTTTATTTCATTTTATGATATCGTGTGAAATTGAGCCCATCAAAGATTCACTTCCTTTGCACCTTTCCTTTCCAAAAACTTTTCAATAATTCACTGTTATTTTCTTCGTTCTTCCCAACGCAAATTTTTGTCTTATTGATTCTTTTCTTGATACATTTAATTTTTTTTCTGACTTTATTTCTGAGTTTTCTGGCACTAATTTTTTATCTGTGATTTTCAATCGTTCAAGATATTCTTGTGTTTCTTTCATCTAAATTTACTAGAACTAACAATTTTGTCAGTGAGTCTGTTTTCATCAATCCTACAACATGTATGTATGTACATCTATAGGTAATATGTGTGTAAGATGTATGCATCTATGTACATTATATAAAACTACACACAGTTATGGAAGAACTACAAATACAGCAACCCTGTAAGAGTGAAGGTGAGTGTTCGTGGATATAGACTACACACTCCCTTGCTGTTCACTTGCTGTGGCTGTGTATCAGCATGCGGGTAACAGTATCTATCCCTCAAGGACATGTCTTCTCGCGTCGTCGGGTTGCCGACATGGCTCCCCTTCATTTGTCGGGCGCAGACGCGCGCACAATGGCCTGACAGCCGGCCACATCAATGTGCCGGCATTGTACGGCGGCAGTGATATTTTGTTATCTGCGCGAGGCAGTTATCGGCTGTTCCGCGGGTTGCGGCACACTAGCTCGCAGGGGCGAGTGACGTGCCATGCATTATTCAGGGCGCGTCTCGGCCGGGCCAGATGGCAGGCGGGCGCCTCGCGGCTGGAATATGGCACGAGGGAACAAGGCTGGAGCAAGGGGAAGGGGGCAGGGCTAATATCTGCTGATTCAATATCCCCCCTCTCACCTCCACACCGCAGCATCACGCGTCGCTGGAGCCGCGCAAGGCGTCAATCAGGGACACATGACGGCCGCAGGCACCGCCCTCCTACACTCACAAGTAAGCCTCGTAGCGCATACCTACACACCACAGTATACGCCACATTACCAATATCCTTCCACAAGACTCGCCCGTTACAAATATATATATATATATATATATATATATATATATATATATATATATATATATATATATATATATATATATATATATACGTGTGTGTGTTTTGTATGTATGCCACAAATATAACTCGGTAAGTAACGTTTAGGGGGATTGTGCTTGGCAATGTAATTAATGTGCTTGGTATGTAATTATTAGTATTTTCCCCGCTACTAACATCCCTGAAAGCCAATCAAAGTTGGTGCTAATTCTTGCTCTAAATGTTAGTCTGCTATTTTTTTTCACATTGTTAGATAAATTATTCTTACAATACTTGACGTTTGTTGGACGACAGAGAGATTGTGTTGTTTCTTCTATTTCAGCAAATGACAGATATTATGGGATTATTTATTACCTAAAAATTTCAAAGGTGTAGTAGACAAATTCGTAGAACGAAATGTCAAAAATATTTACACGCATTCAGGCATGCTTGTAGCGAAGAAAATAACTAAAATTTATTATATCCTGGCTCAGCTTATCTCGAATACAGCCACGATATTGAAACTGCTTGTCAATATCTAAAATAACTTTATTCTAAATTCAACAATATTAGTTTTAAATAAAATTAAAAAATAAAGACACTAGAAAATTTCTAATATTTTAATATATTTTTTCAGAAGTGGCACAATGAATACATTATTCCAGTTTAAAAGAGTTCTCTTTATTTACAATTTTTTTATTTAGATATTTTTAATATTTAACCTTAACTCCTATTTAAATCTGTAGAGGAGAGTTCGATATGTAGAGACATTGTGAACACTTTTATTTAGATTCCTACTGACACAAGAAATCCCACTCAATAAGTTCAACAGAAAAAGAAAATTAAATGCTAACGCTTAAAATACGTATGCTTAAATGCCATGCTTTTGGCATGGCGTAAGGAGGAACCTTCACCGGTTTTAAAATTCTACACTAGACTCTTGGGGACAGCGATGCGATAAGAGTCAGAGTACCACACTGGACAAGAACCATATCGCCTCTATTCACAACGGGTCAAACTGGCGTGCAAAGTTTCGTTATACTGTTTTCCCTATGGGACTGAAAATATCTGACCAAATATTTTTATTTTGGGATATAGTAAATAAAACACTAACGCTTGCCTATTATTTTTCATTTTACGAATTCAATGGGTATTTTAGGAGCTACAGCAGTCTTAAAAGTCGTTATTAGTCCTTCTGAAAGACAAGAAAATTTTGTTATAGATTTTCGCTTGGAAAATAATACGCGTGACTCGCTACAACACCTCCCATAAGCTAGGCGCCACGGTGGCTGAATAGTCAGACCGTTCCCCTCTTACCAGGCGATATGGGTCTGATTACCGGCGGGGTCGGTCCCGGATTTTCGCACTGGGAATTATGCCGGACGTCGTTGGTCAGCGGATTTTCTCAGGAGTCTCCAATTTCCCCACCTCTTTATTCGGTGCTTCTTCATACTCACCTTATGTCACCCCTCGCCAGCGCTAAAGACCTCGATTTTAAACGCTGACCAAAGTATCTCACATACTCACTGAAGTGAGATATATGTTGGACAACACAAAATATTTTTTTCGCTGTGCAATAAATTTTCGTTATGACTTACTTAAAATAATACATTATTGACCGACAAAGACTTAATTCTTGGAACAGTGACATCAAGTGTTTACTTGTAAGTTACAACTTATGTGAGCTTGATTGGAAGGGCCCCGAATTCACTACAGAGCAATAAAAGAACAGCAAAATTAAATCCTCTTAATATAATATTTATCTGGTCATATTTAAGCAAATTATTTTGGTTGTTCCAAAAAAATTTGGTTTATTCTGCGATACTGTAAACTGCTACTAAAATAAATACAAAAAAATGTAATCACTAAAACTATGTTTGTATTGTTAATTTCGTGAAATATTTAATTTTTTTCGGAAAGTGTATAAATTGTATTATTTTCACAAATATTTTGATGCATCATTGTCTCAGAAGTCGGTAAGTATGGGAAGAAAGGTAGAGGTTGAGACAGAAAGAATATCATATAAAGCTCTAGGGATACATTAGAATACATTAATTACTATTAATCATATGTAACTTTGGGTAGACTGCTCACGGTGAAATAAACAGCAAGTCTATTTCGAACACTGATGTTAGGTAGTTTCCTTGGTGTGCAGGTAGCATCCGTGTAGCTGTTTACACAAATTAGTTATAATTATTGCGTTATTCTATCATGGGAGCCGTCTTTAAGTGGAGTGTGTAAGTAAGCAAGGAAGAAAAGAGAACATAGCGAGATACAGTAATACAAGAGATCATAACCCCTGCTCCAACGGCTTGCCCAAATTTTTTATAAAAACGTTGTTTTACTATTGCCGTTGGTGTGATGATCTAATTAACAGTTATATTGGCTGCACTTTCACGTAATTACAGTATTTTAATCCTGGACAGTCTATTGGATGCCATCAAATTAATTTACACCGTTGCTATTAAAAAAAAAATATCGAAGTAAACATCAAGTTGAACGGACAGAACTTTACGTGACAGGAATAAATTATCAGAAAAAAATACCTATTCAAATTTTAAGAAATTGAACCAATTGCAAAATAAATTAAATCATATGAAGCGCTAAATACAATTGAAAGTGCGCTTGATTAGATCAACCAATTATAGTAAAAAAATACAATATATAGTGGATAAGCGCTGCTGCAAAGCCTATTACCCTAACGAGAACACAATTGTGTACGTCGTATTAAAAAAACTACTCAAATAAACATTAAAATGTATTTAAATATACGTACCCAAATAACACCGAATAATACAGCTATGTATAACATGCGAAATTTATCAGCGCTGTCTGCTAGTGAACGTAGTGAACAATTTGTATGACGCTTAATAAGAAGGTAATATAAAACATTAAAAATATTAGTCTTAAATTATTAATAACAAATAAATTAAAAACTTGGGGGTGATATTGTAAGTTACAACAATATTGGATTAGGATTCATGAAATCGCCACCTAAACTCAACTGCGTTTATCAAGCGGGAAATTATTAATCGTTGGTGTAAAGGGAATTTCGCATTAAAATGCATTAAATTAAAAATTTCAGGTTAGTATAAATGGTTATTTGCTTACATATAGGCCTACATAAATACGCGCTAATACATTTAATTTAATATAAAGGTGGCTTGAAAATTCAAAGAAGTAAAGTTCCTTAGATATCTCGTGTTCACACACCAATTTACAAAAATATACATTTAACGAAATATTTCTGGCGAGCTTCCGAGAAGCCAGTGAATTCATTTACATATGTTTTTGTGTATATAAAATGGCAGCCATTTTTTAATATGAATATCGTATTAACACAATGCATAAATGTTAGATAAGATTACCGAGTAAATATGTGCAAAAAGTTTAAAGCAATTCGTTTGCCTGGTTCAAATATTCTTAAAGTTGGACCTGTACACACACACCTACATACAGAAGCGAAATGAATGTATTTAGCTGTAAAATCAGTGTTAATTAGTTCAGTCGAAAAATCCCGTTTTTAGCCATTTTGAGAGGCCCGAAAATTACGTTTGTAACAAGCGTGCTGCATTTTTAAAAACATAGAAGCATAGTTTCAAGTGTGTGTTCTTTTCTTAGATGAATGTATTATGAACAAGTTAAGCAGTTTCGCGTAGCAAAGAATATGCGTGACATGCTGCAACGCCGTCCTTGCACCAGTAGAGGACTTCTTTCATGGAATTCTGGCGATATGTTTGACAGCTACGACGACGAGAACTTTAGTCATGATAGGAGTGTACTTCGACAGTGATAAATTGTTTGCAGGTGTCAACGATATTTTCGGCAGTGACGACAGAGGGACTGGTCGACCATGCTGACAATCACTTGTGACGATACGGTGTTTACCCGTACTGGTGACTTGTTCTGTTGTGTTGGAGAGAAATTTGTCGTAGCCTCGAGATATTCACACGCGTCGGAAATGTCCTCGACTGAAATGATGGCCTCTTCGGGCATTATTGAGATTACTTCACCTACGACGACATCTTCAACTATGTTGGCGAACTCTTCAGTCGTAGTTGCATAGTTTTAGCTCACGCTGGCCACTACGTCAGCAGTACCGTTGAGCTGTTTAAATGTGACGATGAACAACTGTGGCATGGCGGGGACCACTTCGCTAGTACTAACGTGTTGTTCTGAAGTGACGACGGCGAGCACCTCGGGTGTGTCTCGGACATCTTCGACGATGCTGGTCACACATGTAGCTGATTCTCTGCAATGTCAGTGCCGTTACTGCTACAAAGATTTCGTATTAAAGTTCACAATGCTGCAACATTGTGTAGGAAAGCTGATATTTCTGACGCGAATAATTAAACGCCATGTTGAAATATACATAACTGTTCGGGCATGACAATATGAAACAAGGATTCTAAGATTTTGCATGGCGGTAATGCAGGCCCTAATCTAAATTCCTGTTTAATGTCAGTGTGTGTGTATCCTAAAATATGTGCTACCATATGAACAACATAAGTTTCTTGGCACTACGCGAATTATTTAGTTTTTACTGTAGTCACAAACTCAGTGTGCGTTATCTAATAAAGTATTTTATGGATAATAAATAATATAATACTCGTTTTGCTAGAGGTGAAATATATATACGTTATATGTTCTAATGATGACTACTATGATGAATGATGTATGATGGTTTGTATTGCATGCGAAAATTATGTCATATGCTGTTAGTTGAAATTCCAGGTCGTATTCACCCTTTTATAACTATGAAACGTGTATAAACTTTTTAATGATACCATAAATGGTAAGAATTTGTTTTCTTGTACATACAATCATAAAACTGCTAAACTCTTAGAAATTATAACAGAATGTATAAATTGTGTATAGGAAGATAAGTGTGAGCAAGATTATCCACAGGTAGAGAAGAAATCTGGGATGCATTTCGAGACTACCTCAAGTGACGTCACGAACGTCAAAATCCCTGATGATTACGTCACGAATGACGACACTATTAGTTTGAGTTAATTTACGAAGCGATGGTAATATATGCGTTTTTAATTAATTAAGATTGATGGACTTGTAAAAATAGTAAGAGTTTAGATTAAAAAATAATTATATTATAATTGGTTACAAACAGTTGATATTTAGGTCAAGATAACTTCGTGAAATTTTTTTTGTCATACTAAGGTGAAAGTGATGCTGTCGCTACCTGTAAACTGGCGTAAAATATTATATACCCCTTGTTGTCAAAATAAGAATTGAAACATTAAAATTGTATAATTTCCTTCGTACGTTACTGTGAAGTGTGTGTTTTAACCAATATTACCAGACATATACTATTAGTGACTAGCATACATGCATAATTCACAAGACAGACCTATATAATATATTAAAACCAGCCATTTATATACTCATTACTTTTTCTGACAAAGTAAATGAAGAAACAATTTAAATGACACGAATGTAATGCATATGTTTTTACTTAAGTGCCACTCTGGCACATTGTCAACAATGTTATGTTAATGCTATTCCAAAATGAAACTCAAATACGAACTTACTTTTTATGCATAGTTTATGTGTACATTTACTGGGAGTGGTTTACTGCCACACAATATGCAACTACTAAATAAGCATTTTTTAAAAATCGACAATGTTTTTTTTTTTTTTTTTTTCGTAACACGTCGGACTGTCTCGAATGGTTTGCAAATTTAATGTGATAAAATAATTAACATTTTATCCCTTTCTGACTAATTTTTAAATTAATATTTCTATAAAAATTATAATTTTAAACATATGCAATGCATAATGTTACTTTCCATATTTTTTAAAATTATCACTACGTACATGTGCAATACAAAAACGCAATAAAATAGCAGTCAACATATGCATAAATACTACCTAAAATTAGAAATCTTAACCCCATCCTCTTTAATTGAGCCTTCTCTCTAGAGGAAGCAATTGGTCCAGCAATCATATTTCTGTTTATGTATGTGCACGTGTGTCTGCGTGTGCCTGTTTGCTTTAAATGTTTATAGGTGGCACAAAGATAATATTTCATAGCAAATAATATTATTTTTAAAAATGTATCATTCTAGTGTTTATTTAATACGTATATAAATATTTGATTTCTTGGGGGGGGGGGAGAATTAGCACTTTAATAATGATAATACATTTTAACGCTTTATTATCGAAGGGCTAGGTATTGGACAAAAAATATCGTATGTCAGTCATTACGACAGATACCATTACATGAATCAAAATAATTATTTTAAAAGTGTTTAATCATAATAAAAACCAATTTTATGTTTTAGAAGTCCATGCACTAAACTTAATTTTTTTTGCTGTAAGTCAACAATACGTTTATTAATTTTCCTGTCATATAAGAACATTTTACCTATAAGCACCCAAATGTTATTACTTATCAGCCGAATTCACATGAAAATATGGGCTGTAGTGGTTGTTGTAGGTTATCTATTTTAGGAAGTACCACGAAACGAATAGGCCTACACGTTTATCATATTTCAAGAAGAACAAACACACTGTAACAAAATTATTACGTTTAGTCAGTTTAATAATTCGAACCTATGATTTAAGAAGAGTTTATTGTTAAATTCCCTCCGTTTATGATGCTAGCATGACATGATTACATAAAAACTATGACATATATTGAGGAATACTACACCGATTATAACGAATTTTTATATGTTTAAAGTTATTCATTAATCTTCGGTTTAGTACGTTATTTGTTCTAGGTATCAATATATTATTTTTATAATGAGTAACAATAATACGTTAAGATTTTCTTTCAGCTATCCAAAACTTTTGTATCGGTATTTAAATACTTTTTGTTGTACCAGCCACAACGTTAGTATAACTTAGTTTGCTATTATTAATTCGCATTTTGGGATTTTGAGCAACATGAACAAATTCGTATTTAATGTTTTTATTTCAAGAACAATGAGACTAAATTTTATAAATACTATAACTTCTTAACTTCTCAGTCCATTATTCGGGATTTAATGAAAAATTAGAACTTGTAGGTCTCACTTTATTACATATTATGACACGCGTTAATTAACTTGTTTGTCACACTTCGAGAGTGTCTTAACGGATTTTAACGTTTGGACTAATTAGCACAAACTATGTTGAAAGCAGACTCATTAATTATGCTTGTTGTTTCAAGTTTCAGTATGCTTAGATGGGTTTTATATCATAATAGCAGTCCCCCGCGGCTTTGCTCACGAGTACTATTAGTAACTGATAATATTAACTTTAACTAAAAAACCTCTTTGTTCAGAAGATTGATACTTAAATCATCAAGCGATAGAATGTCCAAGCGGCTAGTTGAGCTAAATCTGCAGTAGCTATAGCAGTTCACGCGAAAAGCAGTCTAAAGTTTTCTTTCAGGATGATTATTACAGAAATGATCGCAAAACTATTTTAAAATTTTAAATTCACTTCTTAGACATTTGAATAAGTATCGAATTTAAGTGTAAATCACGACGCTAGCCAGTTCAGTAGAATCAAAATCGATTATTCATTAAAAAAAACAAATATGACCACCGCACAGTACAGAGAGTTCAAATTTCGAAAAATATTAAAACAGTTTTGCTACCATTTCTGTAATAATCATCCTGAAACAAAAATTAACTGTATATCTCGACGGGTTCTAAGGATATCGAGGAATTATGCAAAACAGATTCAAGGTCTTTTCATCACCTTAGAAAGTGCATTTCGAAAAACCCTTAAAACACGTTTTAGACTACTTTACTGGTGTCTCTTGGACGTGAAAAACACAACATTAGCCCGCTGGATTCAAGATGTATCGACGATTAATTGAAAACACTTTCCCCCTTGTTTCACCTATTTCACCTCCTTAGGTGGCGAATTTCGAAAATTCATGAAGTCACTTTCCAAATATTTCAGTAAGCATCAATCTTAAACAAAAATCACATTGCTATATAAAAATTATTGGTATATACACATATTTATTTATATAGTGAGTCGCAAACTGATTTTACCCCTTTCGAATACGAAAAATATATTTTAATGGTACTTGGGACATTCACAAAAGCATAAATTTATAGCAAAGAGCACTTCGATATTTTGTTTGGTTCGATAGATATGGAGGGAAAATCGAAAACACATTTCACGTACTTTCATCCCCTTAATTAAAGAATTTAGAAACGTCTGATAGTCCTGTCATAGACATTTGTATACGTAACCAATTAAAGTAAAAATCACGACGATAGCCAATTGTGTTTCAAAGATTTAGACGATTCGTAAAAAACACATTTGGCCACTTTTTACAGCTTGGAGGTCGAATTTAAAAAAATCCTAAAACTGCTATTTGGGTATTTATGTAAGCAATATTTTGAAGACAATGCCAACTTTTTGTACCGAAGGATTCGATAGATATCAATATTTAATCGGAAACACGTTTAAGGTTTTTTTACCCCCTTAACTGTTTAATTTCGAAAAATCCTTAAATTGGCCATAATGAACTTTTATGAGTGTCCTATTAATGTAAAAATCACGATGCTAGGCCGTCGAGTTCAAGCTCTTCCGACGTTCCTTCGGAAATACATTTCACCCTCTTTCACCCCCTTTTAGGTCGAATTTCGAAAAATCCCTTCTTAGCGCTCGTCTACGAACTGAAGGGAACCAACACAAAAATGTTTTACGATTCTACGTTCAGTGGTTTAGGCTGCAGTTTTACATGTCTGTCAGTCAGTCAATCAGTCAGTGTTAATTTTTATATAACTGTACCTCGGGGGTGTTTTTCAGGAGAGCAGTTTGAAGAGTGTGATTCACTAGTGAATTTAGCTATTTGACACCCAAAAAATTAGTTTTTTTACATAATACAGAATTTGTATTGTATGCCACCAGAAAGTACGTAAATCTGTGCTAATGTTTATGTTGAAAAGTGAACTTTGAGACAAAGTGGATATAGAGCCTTATGCCTCCAAGGTACAGATACAGAGATTTTTCAGTTCATACAAATGCTGAAAGAAATAAAGTTATTATTACTAGTGTACAAAAACATGTGAAGTGAAGAGTACGATGTTTGCCCAAACAGGTAAATGTTCCCGTATAAAAATTAACTTTAATCGATGAACTCGAAAAACAGCACAAATGAATTCTGCTGATACTGCATATTTTGAATTATGTATGTTAAATTCTCGAGATAAACCTTATTCTCGTTAACATTCTCAAAATACGTGAGTAATTTATATTATTGACGAAATTCAATAATAAAATTTCCCTTACTGCAGCAGAATTAAATATTTTATAAAATTAACGTTTCGGTACGCTTTTTAATTTACTGTATTTGTTATATGCCTGCAGACAGTACATTTAAATATAGATCTATAGTAAAGTCAATAAATTAAATTGCATACTAAAACACTTATTTATACAAGATTTAATTCAGCTGAAGTAAGGCAACTTGATTATAGAATTTCGTTAATAATAGAACATTTTCACACATTTTGTGTATGCGAACTAGATTAATGTTGTTTGTAAAAATGTGCAGTATGCTGAAAAGTTATTCGATATTTCAAACAAATACATTTATAAGTATATTCGCACGATGAGATAAACCTAGTGGTACAAGACATGCAGAGTACTTAAATTACACCATACTAAAATTCATATTCAGTTCCTGGTTTCTTATAACGTGGTTTCAAAATAGTTTTAGGAATACATGAGTAAAAGTAACGAAGTTCACTACAACGGAGTAAAAAGCCTACAACGCAGAATTCGAGACTAATCGCTTAAAAATATTGCTCTAAAACTTTACGTTCTGGATTCACAATTACTTGCAGCCTAATATAAATTTTTACTGAGAACTTTACCTTGGCCTAACCTAAGAGCAACTACTGTGTCTTAATTAGTTTGAAATATCTGATCAGAGTAACAGCTTTGGCATGAAATTTGTTTGGTGATACCCATTTTATAATTCAGTACAGTAAGTCTAAATACGTGTTACCAGAGTGAGAGTATTATAATAAAATGTACGTTAAAATGCATCGGAATATTAATTTATTTATCTTACAAATAAAATTGAAATGAAAAATTTGTAGCATACATTAATAAACACACACACACACACACACACACACACACACACACACATATATATATATATATATATATATATATATATATATATATATATATGTCTGTGTATGTAATACGACTTTAAAATATCCATCTTTAAAAATATAATTCTTTAAATACTTTTCTGAATTCTCGAAACATTTATCGTGACATAAATGCCTTGAATACACTCCGAAGAATTTCCAGTCAAATCACCAGATAATGTTGTATAACGTAATGTAAAATCTATAAACCTGTATTAAGACTGAAACGTAGGCATAACGTTTGTTTACAGGTATCGGAATTTGAACAGTGAGTAATGCGAGGGATTTTATACGCCTGTACATCTCTGACTTCAAACGAGCTAGCAAACAAAACTAAAACAGCGCAAAGAGAATTGTAAATATCCGAGCTCACCTCGACCAGCTAAGTTAGAAGAAGAGCGAAATACGTGAGTTCAATACGGGGAGTGACAGAACTAACAGAGTAGAGCATCCGAAACAGCAACGGGCTGGATATAAAGTAAGAGGGGAATGTTGCAGACGGACAAAGACGGAGTCTGACTTGACTGATGTGAGAAGACTTTTAGAAGAAGATGGGTTCGAAGAAACCAGGAAGAAAATACTAGCTGTGAGAGTGAATGAATGGGACACACGGAAACAGTGTTTGGAAAAAATATATGAAATGCTGTAAACATGTAAATGTTCACAATGTTTATTGCATCCATAATTTTTTTCTTTACGCATCTCGAAAGTAATTGAAAGTATTATGTGCACTGTTCTTAAAATTAATATTATTTCGTTTAAATTTTTTAATCCTTTAAAAAACACAATGATTTCAATAAAAGAAACAACGTTTTCTCCGTAAATGACTTAATTTTTAAGCAGTCGTATTAATAACTAGCTGTCCCTTTGCGGCTTCGCCCGCGTGTACTATAGATAAGAGTAACTAACTTTTAGTTACGTGTTAATTGATGGTGATACTATATTCTATATTATACTATATTCACTGTTTACCTTTAAAACATCAAATACAAACAGATTTGTTCAGTCCACTGCGCTAAGCGTACTTTAATTGCAGAACTTCTTATTTTAATTCATCTTTATTTCTCTATAAAACTGCTGCCCGGCTGCGGCTTCCACCGCAAAACAGCTGCCCGACATTTAACAGCTAGCGTACTCAATAACAGTGTAAAGAGCGCGCGCAATACGCTTGTATGATGTCATGTAATTCCCATCGCAAAGTCTTGCACGGGATACGAACCCGTAACCCCACCCCTCCCACACCCCAAACTTTATACAATACCTGAGTGAATGCTTAAGGCCTCGATCACAGGAACATACCTACATTGTATAAACAACAATAACAATAAAGCTCAAATTGACTCTACTTTTTTTAAGTTTTTTTTCGGCAATTATTCGAATTTTTCTCGCCGTAAAAACATCTTTGAACTTCAACGAACATTTAAATAAAAGAATTGGCCAAATTGGTCCAGGCGTTGTTGAGTTATGCTCTTACCAACACATTTTGTGATTCATTTTTATATTATAGATATACTCTTTCTGCCTTATTTTCTAATTTTAGCAGTTAATTACTATACAAGTGTTCATACGTTACCATTCATAATGCTAAATAACACAACTTTTAAAGTAAAGTCAGATTTTGGTCAAAATATAAACGAAATTTTTATATTGCCTTAAAAGAAATAACTCTTTTATCCTATGCATGGAGTAAACGGAGTAAAAGTTGCTCATTTTAGTGTTTGCATTACGTTTACTAAATTACAATAAGCGAAAATATTCATGTTTCGAAAAATGAGAAAACGTAAAATATAAGTTAATAAATTGATGAAATGTGCTATGATAAATGTTATATTTAGTACATTTAATAATTAAGAATGTAAGTACAACGTGTGTCACACAAGGACGAACATTTTACGAATGTGTCTATGCAACTGGAAAAACCTTCAACATTAAATTCATAGAGAATGTAATTTTCTTAACAACCAAGAAAAAAAATCTCAAATTACCTTATATTAGTTTATAAAATGGTACTATTGAACAATGCTACTGCTTACTTAGTATTATGCTGGAGTATATGGAATACACTGCTGTATGACATTATAGATAGTAAGAAATTAAACTGTATTCATACAATACACTTTAAATCATATTGCAAAAGAAAAAATTGTAAACCACAAAGAACAGTGAAAATGTACGACTGTACCAGACATCTTTATATGAAATAGAGTTTACTGAATGACTGACATTAAGCTACAGCACAAGCCGCTGGACCTAGAAAAAAATACTGATTTGTGTGAGTTCCCCGCAAGTCGTAGGCAAGCTTTAAGAATAATTTCTTTCACTAAATGAGTAAAAAGGGATGAAATGTATTTTAAGAACAGTAATATAGCTCAAACACGTCACTGAAACACAAACAAAATTTATGTTACAGAATTTTAGAATTTTTCGAATTTCAACCTCGAAGCCTAAAAAGTTAAATATATATATATATATATGTGTGTATTTTTTTTTATTAATTCCCAGTTTCAGTAAAACCTTTGATATATAAAGCTGCTTCTTGCTTCAAAATCGAGATTGCATAAATATCCGAAAGCATTTTTAAGGATATTTTATTTATTTAATTTTTTTACGAATATTTCACATTGATCGATTACAGCGTTCTATCATCGTTTAATGAAATACTTATACAAATGTCTACGACGAGATTTCAAGTTCTTAGTTCGACATATGGTCCTTTAAGGGTGAAAATGCGTACCTGGTTTCAATAATTCCTCCAAATGTGTATTTTTTTTTGTGTATACAGTACGTACCGAATAAGTCGAGGTATTGACGCGTATTCGATTCCAATTGATGCTTACGTAAATACCGAAAACACTATTTCAGTATTTTTCCAAATTCCTACCAAAAGAATTAAGGGGAAAATGTGATTTTCATTCATGATACATATTGAAACCACTGAACTGTTAGGTTGCGACACGGTGTGTATTTTAAAATGATCGTTATTTGAACACCACAAAAGTAATTGTTACAAAGGTGGTACAAGAAGATGTTCTCAGTGAGTCGTTGATACGCCTCAAACCGAAAGTCTCTTCGTCACAGATTCTACTTTACTGTGCCACCTTAAAAATAGCCTTTAGTGATTTAATTTCATTTTGCGAAATTTGTTTTCTAAGTCGGTCAAATACCTTGAATGTGTTTAAGATAAGTCATTTAAAGATTTCCAAGACGTGGACATTTATATTTGCTTTTCATTTCACACGATGATGCCTGGAACTAGCATTCATTTCGGGATTTTTTTAAATACGGGTATCCATCAATGTGAAAGAGTGAGTTGTGTTGTTAATTATTGGTTTTTTTTTAACTGACTCAATGGGTTAGTGTCATAATTTTCATCTCAATTGGGTACTTACAAAAAATTTTAAAATGTGATATTACGATTTTTTCTAAAATTTACCGATAAAGGGGTGAAAATGAGTAAAACTGGTTCCGTGGTAGTTCATAGTATAGCAGTTCTGCGAACCAATGCCTGAAAATACAGCTTGAACGTTCGTGTACGAGCTGTTTCGAATGGTCACGTTCGCATAAGTACTGGCCTAGTTGAAAAGAGTTATGTTCAAGTGTCTTGAACTCGTATACGAAATAAGTGTACGAAGTGAGCCCCGTTGGTCAACAAGTTGGTGGTAATTCGAATGTCTGTCTCGACTTACAAAATATGAGTTTTTGTATGAACTAGGGGATTTAAACTGTTACTCAGCATGATAGAAGGATCGCAATATTAGAAGAAACAATCTCAGAATGACTAACTCGACCAAACACAAAAGGAAATAACATAGTAATTGAAAGAAAGGAATTTGCACATTATATAGAGTAATTATAATATTTTTGGGTGGCTTTTGATACAGGATTCGTGATGCTATGGGACCGACCTCACGTGGCTCGGTTGAGCGGCCGAGTTTGGCGCGAGGGGTTCTAGGTTCGATTCCCAGGTCTAGCTGGGTGTTAATTCGCCTTTGTCCAAATTGTCTCCATAAAATTTAGTCTCTATAAATAATTGTCTCACGTTAATGTTTCGGGGTTACTCAAATAAGTCACGTTAAAGGGGGGGATTTTTGGTGCAGTGATGATTTTTGCGTTCGTAAAACAGATGAATATTTTTATTTAATTAAATACATTAATAATTTTACGCTAGAAAAATATTTCTATGAAACATTAATTGAATTTACGTAATTTTCTGTTTTAGACGCATTGAAAGTAATCTTTATCTTCAGTTTGTAGAGACGAAGCATCTAATGTTGCAAATGTAGACGCACATGAATTACGCCTCATAAGTATTTAACTGCGCTTCTCTGGTAAATTACATTAATAAATATTACGTTTTCTTAACCGAAAATGCAATTATTAAAACAAATAACATACATTTTAAAATAAAGTGTTATTTTTTCCCTGTTAGATTGGTTGAATATAGAACACTTTTAGAGTAAGGCTAACGAAACGAAAGCTTCAAGAAACTAATGATTAAGTTACATTGTTTTAAACTATAGGAATGAAGTTATGTTAATGATTTCAAGTAATTAATTTGTGGCAGTTTAATAAATTTAAGGTAAATGTTGAATTTTATGTAAGAGACCAAATATGTACCCTTAACATACAGAACTTTCTTTTCCCAGTATTTTGCTCAAATGTAGCGAACCGCCCTCTTTAATTGCTTAATTCCGTCATAGTAACCAAATATTACGAGAACTTCACTCTCGGGTTTGTATATATTGAGCAAAGGAAATGGAAAATAACAAAAATGTCTGGAACTACACCATTTTTCAAAACAATGTTGCTTGTTGAACTTTGTGTTATTCAGCAGCGAATGTTTAAATTTTATTTTACACTGTTACAACTGTTCACAGACGAATAACAAAACGGATATGAATACACAAATAATGTAAAAAAACTTGGTATGTAGAAACAGCAATGGAATCTAGCACACGGTTATCTTTTCCGACTATCAGTTGCCTACTCTTGTTTTAATCTTTCTCTTTTTTACTATGCTGCCTGTATTTTAGTGCATTTTTGTTAGTAATTTACTGAGTTTTTGAAAAGGCACAATCGGAAAAATTTACGACTCGTAACATGCAATGTCAGTGGCTTTAATTAAAATATGTTAGTATACTAAGTTTAAAATATCTTGTTCAGAAAATTAGAGACGAGTTCGTATTTAAACATTGTTGAGAACTTATATGTATATATATATATATATATATTCACACACACACAGGTAGAATATACATCGCGGAAAAGCTCGCGGCTGTAGTTAGCTATACCAATGTGATAAATGATGACAAGAACGTAGGAGTAGGGGGTACTTGTATGCATAAATTCACTCACGACTTCTTCAGTACTATGATCATTACGTAAAACATAATTCTTTATTGTCCAAACTCTGCTACAATGCTCAGAAGCTGCAATGCGTTTGTGCCTGCACATAACATAACGCAGTGATCAATCCTCGTGTTTACATTATCCGAAACATTGTTAAATGACACCTTACAGAGTTCAAAGTAACATGTGTTTGAACTGTCTGGCATCCGCCTCAATACAAGCATGCACATAACGCACAACTGCCGCCTGCATCACGCTCAAGTGACCGTTGGTTACATGCACCACAGAGGCCTGGAGTCTGGCAATACATTCATCACCACTTTCCACTGGTTCGCGGTATCCCCACAGGAAGAAGTCTAAGAGATTAAGATCCTGTGACCTTGGCGGCCAGGATACAAGTCCACCCCTTCCGATCCACTGTCGTGGACAGATGCGATCCAGTTCCCGACGAGCTGCTGCACTGTTATGCGGTGGAGCTCCATCATGTTGGTAACACATAACTTGAGGCAACGCAATCGGAACATCCTCTAAGAGCTCAGGCAATACCTCGCGGAGGAACACTGCATACGCACCTCTGGTGAGTCTGTCTGACAAGAGATACGGTACAATCAACTGGCTTCCCAAGATACCGCACCAGAGGTTTACGTTCCATCGTACCTGATGACCCCTTACACGAGTGACATGCAGATTGCTATGATGCCAGTGATGGGAGTTATGCCAATTAAATACACCGTCTTGGGTAAACGTGTCTTCATCCGTGCACATGATATGGCCCATCATGTCTGGATCTTGTTGCAATGCAGTCAGCATCCAGTTACAGTACTGTAGACGGCGAGGCCGATCTCCTTCAATTAAGTGTTGTACAGGACTATAGTGATATGGATAGAGCCCGTCATCATGTAAGATGGTCTGCATGGAAGTATGACTCAGACCGACACGACGTCCAGCAGTGTGAGAACTTAAGGTGGGATTCCTTGCAAACATTTGCAACACCCTCTCTTCAACCTGTGCCGTGCGTACGTACCGTTGCCTTCCCCTTAGGAAATATATGTCCCGTTTCTCGCAATCGTAGTTTGTTCCACCCTTCGCATGACATTCCCTGTTGAGTGACGACGTCCACGAAACCTCTCTCTGGACACTCGCGCTGCTGCGTGTGCGTTACCACGACACTCTCCAAGTGTGAGTAACATGTCGCAGTATTCTTGTGTACTGTATTCTATGTGGCTAGGGCCCTATAAACACTAGGTATACTCGTCCGCCATTTTTGGTCGTTCCGCAGCAAGCTCAGGCGACAGCACTCTTCGAGCAGTCAAGAAACATTCAAACTAAACTCGTCATCACTCGTAAACCATTCATTCAAATTACTTCAAAATTTTTACAATATAATTATGGACTATTCTGCCAAATGACGCTACCTTGGTAATTTCCTTTGCGTTAGAAATTTAGTTGTTTAAAAAATATTTAAACATTGCCCGGCGCACTGTTTACAGAAAAGTGCAGGGCAAAATATAGTAAGCGACTAACTTTTTTGTTATTGATGTTTGATTTGGGGGGGGGGGGGTGGCTGGTACCAGTTAACGAAAGAAAGATAATACTCTAAATTTAATTTCTATGCCCCACTCGAAGAGTTCCGCGACACCCAGTTATTTTTAAGGCAGGTAGAACACACAACATTTTCGCCGCTATGGCGCGCTCGTTACAATCAGCATGCACTGCAGCTCAGATTGCAGATTTTCCCGTTTAACTCTACCATCGCCAGTGCGGGAGAGTGGAAGGTAACCTTTCCAATAATTTGATCAAGTTACAGTATTGATTTTCCTGCCGCAGTCGTGTATAGAATAGTATTGTAAGCGATTTTAGTGGTTTTGTCTTGCTAGCATACATTGGTCTGATGTCCGGCACCAAATTGTACAAATAGCATGGCTGCGGGCTTTCGTTTTTTAAATCCCCGCCTTATAACACACGAAAAGCTATTTTAAAAATTCTGAAAGTACTAAGTTTATTTCGGATGCATCAATTTAGTGTGTAGGTAGTCATTAATTTGCAAAAAAAAAAAAAAGTTTGGTATTACAACTCGTGTATGGCCTATGTACAATGGTGGTGAAACACGGTACAAAATTGTAATTCTCAAAGGCGGACATACATATTGCTTTTCTAGTTTTCACATTTAAGGAGGGAGTTCACAGAGATATTTAATTGTTAAAAAAATTTAATTTATTTATACGTGGGGTGATTTGTTTTATTGACATATGTTGCAACTATTTCTTACTGTAGTAAAACTTTCTGCTTCTATAATTTTTGTGTAATAGCATGTTTCATAAGTTCAAATTTGCGTAAGACTGTTTTATGCAAGAAAGGAAAACCAATCAACTTACCCGAAACGAAAAAATTCACACTGAAGAACAGTGCCATAGACTATGACATGACATGTATAAAAACCACAGTGATTTGATTTTTGTATTACTTAAATACTTTAAAAAAATTAGCAATTTTGTTTCAAATTCATTATTTTTAATAAAAAATAGTCAATGTGGTTTGAAAACATGTATTTCGTAACTTATGACACCTTTTTTCAGTGGGATTGTCTTCATTTTGGTAAGTAAGTGAATTTTCCTTTATTTCATAAAACCGTTTTATGCAAATTTTGACTTTAATATGCTATAGTGCAAAAACAATAAAAGCAAAAAATTATTTCGTTACAGTAAAAAATTATCACATTACATGCCCACAAAACAAACAATATCTCGTACAAATAAAACATACCTTCCCCCTTCAGTATTTGTGCTCCTGTTATGAAACGATTGTTTAGTAGAGTAACATAAGGCCTAAAATTGAGTATGTTGCCTGAAAAACCTAACCGCGACTATATGAATTTGATTGTTTAATTTGATGCGTTTTACAGAAAGAACAAAGAAATTTTTACTGCGTATTGATGCATGTTATATATTTATGGGAAATAAAATTTGGGATGAAGAGCAAGTATCTGTTCAAAATAGCTAAAATATAAAGCAAAACAAAAAAATTTAACAAAACCACTTTTTTTTTACTGTTAGGTTACACGCTGTAGCAGAATTTAATGAATTGCAAAGGAAAGATGCATGTTACATCACACTTCATCTACAAAATTAAGAAAGATGAACATTTAGTTTTTTTTTTAATGTTGAATATTCCTGTTAAAAGACTAGCAGGCCTTGCAAGCAAGAATGAAACACATAATTAAAATCGAATGAAACATTATTGAAAATAAATCAAACCTATTCATGCATTAACTTTTTCAACATGAATTTTACGTACCTTTCAATAAAATGTATTACCACTATGTAACATTATTATTGGGAATTTTTTAAGGTAAATAAAAAAGACAAGATATAAGAACACTTATTATAAGCTTGTGTTGTTTAAATAGGCCAATATAGTGCTTTGAAACATAATATTTTGGACACGGTAACGATCGACACTGCACGATTAAATTATTTAATTAGTTCGAGTACATATGTAAACAGATATTACTTAAAATCGGTGTAAATTGTGTCACTAGTTCTCAATATAATGTACAAAAATCGTGAATCATTGCTTATGAATTAAATTTAATCAAATATGCAATACATAAAATATATAAATGTATTCTAAAGAAAGAAAAAAGTTAATCGTTTATCTAGCTCTGCATGTCGTGTATAAAGTTTTGGGAAAACATTGCTTATGTCCTAATTTAAAAAAAGAACATTTCCATACGTTGATTAGTAGCAGTTTCTTACTGCTCTTGGTTTCGGTAAAACAATTAAAACATTCACAGACTTTTTTCTGGGTTAAAAGAAAAAAAATTAATATTCAGTATAAAACTATTGGAGACAAAATTAAGCATGCAAAGAACAGTTTTCAACCATATGACCTTGAATAGGTCTCAATAATTTATTATTAGTACTAGACATTTGTATGCATAATTGACCTACAATTTGTAAAGAATTTTGTGAATTAAAAAATGTAGCTCATTGAATTTTATACTGTAGAGCAAATTATATTGTTATCATTAGAATTGCATATATTGAACAAAAAATCACAGGAAAAAACATATTTGTTGAGTAACATAAGAAGTGCCCTAGCCCTGGTTTACAGTTTTAAACATGTTGAAATGCTGTACTGTTGTAAATGGCAATTTACAGTGTTATGCCCAACCATTGTCTTGTCTTAATTTACGTTTGTAACTGTACAGAACATCGACCCTTTGTCCATTAAAAATGTTAATATGTTTGCAATGTCTTTGTAAATAAAACAATTTATATTGTGTACAGTGTTAATTTTAAGTAGTGTAATTAAATTAAACTTGCTGAAGGAGAGTAAATGATCAAGTAAAAAAGTAAATATCATGTTTAGACCTCATTTTACCAAATTTTCCATATAGAAAAGAAACATGTCATGCATTTTGTTTTGGTGGTAAATTCACAGAGTGAAATCTATGTGAACGTAAAGCTATTTTGTTGTTATTTACAATTACTTTTATTGTATGAGTTGTAGAGCAAATCTAAAACATGCAGTACAATTCGTTTGTCTATAACATACTTTGAGTAACCAATCTGCCAACAGAAACTCACAAATTGTTGATATATGTTGTTAATTTACAATTTTATGTTTACACAAAAATTAAAAGTGCTTGTAACATATGTAGAATTAATATTACCATTGTCAATTGTGTATGAATGAAGCAAGGGTGAACCTATAGTCGGGTCACCGATCTAAACCGCATGCGTCTGAAATTTTTCTACCTGCCGCCAAAATAACTGGGTGTCGCGGAACTCTTCGAGTGGGGCATAGGAATTAAATTTAAAATATTAGCTTTCTTTAATTCACTGGTACCCCCCATCTATCTTCAATAACAAAAAAGTTTGTCGCTTACTACATTTTGCCCTGCACTTTTCTGTAAACAGTGCGCCGGACATTGTTTAAATATTTTTAAACAATTAAATTATTTACGTAAGGAAACTTAATGGGTATCATCATTGGCAAAACAGTCTGTACTTGTATTACACAAATTTATCGTCATTTGGCTCAGTGGTTTTCGATTAATGACGAGTTTAGTTTGAATGTTTCCTGCGCGCTCGAAAAATGTATTCGTCGGACTAGCTGCGGACCGACCAAAAATGGCGGACGAACATACCCAGTATCTATAGTGCCTTATATGTGACAGCCTGTAATTACACGTTCGTCGACTGTAGGGACTGGACTATGCTCCTTTAGCAATGTTCAACTGACTTGGCCAGCTCTCCTTGCCTTACCCGCCTCCTTCGCCAGTTCACCACTTCAAATCGCCATGTGCCATTGTAGGCAACACACTCCTATTTGACTGGCGTATCGTCTAAGCAGCATGTTACCGCTTACGTGCTACACGGGTTGCATACCCGTCGGCATTGCCACAATGCTCCCCCTTCGGGTGTCTGTATCTCAGTATCGGCTTGTCTGAGCGTCTTCGGACAAGTACACCTTTGTTGTTCCTTATGTTACTCCGGCTATTTATTCACCAAAATGGGTTAATACAGGCGTAAAAGTACAAAAATATATGCATAATTACAGACGGGGTGCCATGTTTTCATGTATGCGAATGAATGTTCGTCACACTTTGTACCCTGCATATGCATCATCACGCTTATGAATTGAATACAGAATGTCAATATTCTTTTCATAATGGTTTTCTATATTTCGTCACTTTTCATGTCCAGCAACACTACCTTCACGGTGATCGTACGTCCGTACTTTTGGAAGTAGAGGGGTAGATCCAATACTCATTATTCTTGATTTAGGTATAGCTTACTGCATCCGCGAGCTTTACCACGATTTATATTCCACACTGTATGTATATAAATATGTGTTTGTGTATACACACACACACACATACTTATAATTGTTGGGATCTTGCTCCACAGCCTCGGCTTTTACAGCTTCTCTTATGCGAAATCCTCAATTGGGTCGCCTGCCACTATTCGAGTAGTTATTCGTATACGAATCTCGTGTACGAGGACGGCAGAATTTTCAAGCATACCAACAGCGCATTTCGAGCGGTCAGGTAGTAGGCGATTCGCTTACGAACGAATACTTCAGCATAGGCCCCCTGATATCAAGGTTTGTTGGATTTTGAGCACTATATTAATTTTTCTACTACATAAAAAACCAAAGTGCCAGGGTTAGGTCGAAGTTTGTAAACCTTTTACGGCAACAGATTCTAGAAGCAAGTATGGTCACCGGGAAATTCATTATAAATTGTGAGTAATTGAGAAAACAAAAGTAATATATTAGGTGTGTACGTTTATTTAATCTAAAATAAGTAAACTTATTGTACTAGTTACAATACGTTAATATAAGCAACAAATTATTTAAAAAAAAATTCGCATGTTTAAAAAATAGGCCAACCCAGTTCTTATCTCCGTTTCGATTATTCCTGTATTTAGCATGTCCTAGATTTCACCTCTCCAGACGGTTAAAATTCTTAAATGTTTCCTTTACTTATTGTTATATAGCTTATGTGCATAGCGAATGTTTTTTTAAATTATAATGATATTACGTCGTTACGTCTTGCGGGCACAATCATCAACGTTTATGTACAGGCTAAATAAGATTCATACCACATATCCTTCTTATACCTTCTAATAGACCTCCCTTAATAAAAGTATGTTCTGCTATGACCTTAATAAGGTCCGGGACTGCCGTTAAGAGTAGCAAGGATTGACTTAAGACAGATTTTCAGATGGACAGTCTGTTGCAGCTTGGTTATCAGAACACTTGAATGCCGAACTTCTAACCCAAATTACGAATATGTCATTCAGTAAAAGTAAACATATATTGCTGCTACGAGTAATAAACGTAGGGAAAGCCGCGGGCAGACAGCCAGATATTTATATAAAAATTATAAATAGAGTCAATTTTATTTACACATTAAACTGGTGAGTGTGAATATTCACAGTTTTTCTGTGATTTCCAAAAGATGATAATTGTTTAAACATCTCCGTCGGAAATTAGTTAAAAATTACTAACTGTACCAGCGAAGTAAACTCACAAGCTGAATGTCAGATTTTCACTAATTGGAAATATAATCTATTTTTTTACGTAAGTATACAAAAAATTCATAATTTTACTTTAAATATAATTCTACTTTTTCATAACTATGTCACAACCTAAAAAAATATGGACCTAAGTAAAAAAAAACAATCGAAGAAAACCCTCAGGATTCAAACCCACGACGCTTAATACATTGTGGCATTATGTTAACAAATGACCTCCTGCAAAGACCTGTTAAAATAGACGTCATTAAATGCATTTTACTATTAGATAACAGTTATGTATGCTACCTTTGTACATCACTTTCTTACTTGTAAAAGAGCTGTTTGTACTAGTGTAATTTTCAGAGCGTCATAACTTCATAGTTACTCAGTGTGAGCAACGAAGCGAATCTGAACATTACTAAATTTGAACTGTACACAACACCTGAACAACAAGAATACTATATTACTATGTTGGTGTTCTGTAAATATTAATCTACTTTTAGGCGTAACATAGCAAAACATATGATTCACTATTAACAACGAGCAAACATATACTAGTAGCATGCTTGCTGATTAGTATAATGTGTACTGTTTAGTTAGTAAAATATATCTACTAATTTTATCTGTTACCTTAATCTGATGTTTTTTTTTTTAATTTTTTATCAGTTAACATTGACAAAACAACAGTGAAAATTCTTTTAACTTATTTAAACTGTGAAAATTCAATTGATGGTATTTTTGAGTGTACGAAAGGAAGCAAACTTCCGTTTAAAAATCGATATATTGCATTGCTTGCACTCTGTGTTGCTTCTTTTTGCTTACTATAGAGTCTCTACCTTATATTGCATTACAGGGCTTATGGCGAGTGCTGTTGCCATATCGAAGCCGCGTTAAGAAGTTCGGAAGAAACAGTTTACATTTTTTTAAATTCACAGCTGGTATTTGTCACAAGGTTACGCTTCAAAATAAGCGTAAATAAATCAAATAACTTCCGATAAAAATGATATATCGTTCATCTTGTCTGAAGAAAAGTATGTGATTTGAGTAACGTTGATAATAATCATACCGATGTTAAAAATCAAACATCGTGGACAAACTGGAATGGCTGGCTGTTTATGCCGTTAACATTTGCTAAATTTTCATTTAATGTGGTAGGAATTTAATTTAAAAAAAGTTTAAACGTATGTCCGTCTTCAAAATGATTTTTTAGCGTAAACAGGAACATATATTAGAAATTTGTCTTCCAGTATTGTTAAATTCGTTTGGTATAATTATGATGTTCTTTAGAAACAAAAACATAAAGTTTAAGTTGATCAGACACTTAACTAAATTTTCATCAATGAACTAATTAGCCTAAACAAGGCCATTGTTTGTCTTTTAAAAGAATATAAGTCACAGTTAAAACCCCGCAAACAAACTGGGTGACATTACTTTACTTTAGGCTTACTGAAGTCCTATTTATTGCGTACTGATGAACGCAGTTAACTACATACATAGAAAATAACAGTTATGCTTGTACATATTTTCAGTAAAGTAGATGTCTCATAGAAACAAAAAAAATACCTTGCACTGTGAAACATTAACACACGCAACACAATTCTCCATTAATGTATTAAATATACGTAACTATTACACTGTCATTGATTAGTAAATTTAAGGTTTACAATTAATGACGTGGCTAAAAGTTATAAATTGATCAACTCTAAATAATTTCCGTTATAAAATGCGTTTTCCAGAAGAATTCTCATAAATTTAGTTTTAAATTCCCTACATTTTGATTTTTCATAAATTGACGACGTAAATTGAACACATCTTTCATACATAGCTGTGTTATGATAACCTACCCTTAAACCATGTTTGTTTTAATTTCTAAGAAAAGTATTATTTTATGTATAACACATTCAATTAAAAATGTATAATGTAGGCATTTAGTATTCTTTGTGTAATAAATAGGATTTTGTAACTACAGGCCTACCTGTCATTAACATTTCTTAAAAATGTCACAGAATTATATCAGTCTAACAACTCTTTTCATGTGAGAAAATTTATCTTAGAATATAATGTAATATTCTAAGAAAATCTCAAACAATGAATTCTAGATCATATTCATGTCCTCTTTACTTAAAATCCTTTCCAAATTTCTAAGGATGAAACATCCTAACGTAAATCATCTTACCATGTTTATGTGTTCTATGCAATTTAAATTATGATCTGTGCAATCACCCAGAATTTTTTTTAAAATGTGCTATAAATATGTATATTTTTTATTTTAGTATAAGGTTTACCAAAATTATTACCCTTATTGCTTTACGTAATTAAATTGACACAATATCTTTAATTAAATTTAATATTAAAACACTTCAAATAATCTAAAAAATAATAACTTAACTATCGCACAAAGAGCACAAATTATGTATCAGGGACTTATATTTGAGTTGTCCAATTCAAAAACTATCTATGTCCAAACAATCGAAAAATTAGATGTTTACATATCTTTAATTATTGTGGCTACATCATAATATGTTGCTGTGTTCCAAAACCCTCTACAACATGGTTAAAAAGTGTGTTGAAATTTCCAACCTGCAACATAGCTGGCTAAGTCCTTTAACTCTACTGTTCCAAAACTGACTATGTCCTAGGTCACCATTTGATTTCAAAACTATCCAAGTCCAATAGCAAATATAATGTTTGGGTATGGTATGGTTTCAAAACTAACCAAGTTCAGCACATTACCAGTTCTTTTCAACAGTGAATTTTATAGCTCTTTCTTTAATATGTCAGGGAACTTCACAAACACATCAAAACCCCCGCAAATACGTTTATTTATGCTTGGACAGAAATAGACGGAGGAAAAGGGTCTAGTGAAATTGCATAATGTGTCCAACATCGACTAGTTAGTACTGACTTTTCTGGTAACATCCGCAGAGTTAGGATTTTTGCAGATAGCTGTGGCGGACAGAACAAGAATTCTATCATGATAACAATGTTATTACATTGGTTATTATGTGATGCACCAAGCCATATTGAAGCCATTGTGTTGCATTTTCCAGTTCCCGGTCATTATTTTATCCCACCAGACAGGGTGTTCGGAAATATTGAAGGGAAAGTTAGGAAGATAGATACAATTGTTGAGCCACAGGAATATTTCAGGATATTTGGGGAATTTGGTACTGTACTGAAACCAACTATTGATTTGGAATTTATGGATTGGAAACTATGCACAGAAGAAGCTGTCAGAAAACCTCAAAAGTGGCACTTCAAATTTGCATCTGCAAAGCGCTTTATATTGACGAGAGGTAGTAAGGGATGTGGGCATGTACAGGGAGAAGCATCATACTACACAGATCTAGGAACACCTCGTACCATAGCAAAACGTGGAAAACACATCAGCAAATTGAATCCAGTGTCAAAAGTGAGGGGTGTAACTTCTAACCCAAAGAAAGCAGCGGATTTGAACACACTTCTGTCAAGACATTACGGTGAGCAGTGGATGAACTTGGAGATTTTGAAGTTTTATAAAAACATTCTTCTTCCACTAGATAATGAAGTTCCTGACAATGGTATTCTATCTTCTGATGAGGATATACCAATGTCGGACGTTGATGTCATTTATGAAGGCAATTTTGTTGTTTGACGTCCAGGCAGCTATTGTAGGATCACTTTTCTGTTAGTACCTACATATTGAACCTTTTGTAGTATACACATCGTGTAGACATAGCTTTCCTCATGTAGGTCCAAGCACCAATAGTGTATGTTAGTAATGCAAGTCTCATTTCAGAAAAGGCATATTTTGATAACTATTACACTTCCCTGTAATCATGTTATTCTTGTTTGAAACATAGACTACTCTCATTGTGAAATGGCATCATAGTAACATTTCTCTGTACACATGACTAACTTATATCAAATCAAAAATTGGGCATTGGTTACATAAGTCTCATTCTAAAATTAACATGAATTAGTAATTGATTTATTACCTATGTATTATGTACAACATGTTCATATTAAATACATTTACAATGTTGTTATCCATATTCTTGTGCAACAAAGTACACAATGTTTACCTTATCAAAACTCTCCAAGTCCAATCCATACTGTTCCATTACTATCCATGTCCACTCTCATGTTCCAAAACTAACTAAGTCCAACATATATTCCTAAATAACTTATTTAGTTACTGATATGTCATTGTTTTATTATGCTAAACTCTACTAATCAGGCTGATCGTTTCAATTATTCCACTGCACATGCTATAAGCTGCATTGTTTGGATATGACAGTTTTTTTGTGGTTCCTGTAAAATTATGAAAAGTGGACATAGCTAGTTTTGGAATTTGACAACTCATTTATTCAGGGTAATATTATTTGACTTTCATTTGCTGTTAGTTAAAGATAGCATGTTGCTGTTGTTTCCTTCTAAAAACGAAAATGTTTCTTTCGAAATGGTTGGTTACTTTGAAAGATTCCTTAATTGCGCTAATAGTACGTACATAAAAAGTACTGGAATATGTTCGACACAATATTTCGCTCCTTTACTCGTATCCCAATCTATATCGTATCTTTGTGGGTGCTTTACTTTCCAAACAAATAAATGTTAATAAAAACACACTTTAACAAACATTGCTCCGAAATAATCAGTTACTAGGCACAACAAACCATGTGGCCACGAGACGCAGGTGCACTCCTAGACTAGTTTAAGATACGAGACGAAACAATTCAGCTAACTACTGGAAAACTATGTTATTAGTATCCTTTCCAGGCAGAACCCCGCTGTAAAGATAACGCAACTTCGAGCGCCCGTCAGATGACTTGGCTTACAGGGTGAGAGCGTTGACCTAAATGCGCAACAGATTTCATAATGTAAGCCAGAGAATGGTTGAATTTATTGTAGTCGTGTTGGTTTTATAAATAAAATTACGCTTACTATATGTAACGTTCTCGATTTCCTCTCCAATCTAACTTCAATAGTAATCGAACTCGCATAAGGTCAGAAAAATTATATTCAATAAAAAAAAACTTTACTTAAGTCTTCTGATTTTTTCGTTGGGTCCAGATATATGAAGATGCGAAAAAATATAGGTACAGAGATTTGTTTTCGAAATGATGATGCAAATGCATCGTGGGCGCATAAAAAAAATGCGTGCTACTTGTTCACAATTTAAAAAGAAATTCTACAGTGTATGTGTTTTTCAAAGCCATGCAACCGTTTGTAAAATATAGACTTGTAAAGTAACAAAGTTATAAGTTTCAATATTCTCCACTACAGATATTTAACTAGCTGGCCAGAGCTCTGTGAGTGACTCGAGTCAACACGTTCACGCCCACCTCCCCTCCCTTCCTAAGCCAACCTGACACCGGCCATAGGTGTAGTGCGATCAGTCTCTGTCTTTCTCGCTCTCTCTTTGTCTCTCTAGCACACACGCTTCCAGCAGTCTCCACGTGAATAAAGTAAATATATTTTAATTTGCAATTTTTAAATAAATTGAGATGTTATTGAAAATAATCAAATATACGTGTTAGTCTCTTTTAAAAATTTTATTATTTTTTTCTCACTCAATAATAACCCTCGGCATAGATAAAGCAGCCTGACATAGATAAAACAAAAATTTTTTCGCAATTGTTAACCTTTACGAATTAAATTACGTAAAAAATTGTATTTTGGAAGCACTTTTGTAATTCATGGTGGATAGAAATATGACGGTCTCTGATATTAATGTGCAAGGTCAAAATTAATCATAGTTATATTTAAATAGAAAAAATACTGAAGACTCTTCTTACGTTTTTTGTTTACTGTAATAAGTTTCATGAAAATTATGTTTTTGTCTGACTACGATATGTAGGATAGAAAGGAGGGGTCGTGTATAGTTAACACGAGCAAAGTAGAAATATCTGTTCTGTATATTATTTGTACATTGTTGGTTAATGTAAGTTAGTTTATATAAATTTTTACGTATGGAATCGGTAAGAATGGTTAGAGTGAGAGAGAGATTTTAGTTAACGACCAACATCGAAGTCTTTAGCGCTGGAAGAATGGTTAGGTTTTAGTCTGACTGTGAGATAGGAACTTAAAAGGAAATAAAGATGTATTAGAACTGTAGTACATACGGAAAAAACTCTTAAATATATTAAATAATGAAATTGGTTACCACGCGTTGAAAAGTAAGAGCGAATGCCCATACAACTCCGTACTGCAGTCTAAGTGTGAGACGCTATATAGCCTAGTTGTATTACGTGAAGCAAATAGCAAGTTTCGATGACAGGCAAGTATTCCCAATTTTTCTTGTTTCACTCTGTATCCAGTGTTTGTAAATGGCTTAGGGGTCTGTTTCTTTTTCTAATTTAGAATGTACCGATGATGCATCCTGAATTACAAACATGGAAATAGATACACTCACCAGTGAGGAACGTTAAAACATATAAGTGGTAGGTTTCTTACTATTTATTTGTATATGTTTGAAGTAATATATAATTGTAGTTCAGAATGGTGAAATAATAATATAATTTAATACTGCAAAACAGTATTGTATCAATTTCCAGTCCGTCACATAGCAGGAATGCATATTTTAAACATATAACCCTCCCATGTGAATATTGTGAATGACAATGTACTAAGAGAAATTAGTTATATATATATATATATATATATATATATATATATATATATATATATATATATATATATGTATACATATAAAAATGGTTCTGTTTCAATTAAAATATGTTATCTATTTGACTGAAGTAAGAAAATTGTCACATTGCCATCCAACGGCTGCATAAATGTATAAATACAAGCACCAAAATTTTAAATCACACTACCGTGCACATATTTACCACAATATACTTCGAAGTTCCACAGTCATCCTTCGACATAACAATTTTCTCTATTTATTATCTTAAATTTTAAGCCAATGAAATAGACAAAACGGTGTTTTAACTCCCGTGTTCGTACACATACACTTTTATTTTGATTTGAACTATACAGATAATTTCGTTTCTATCCTTTTATACAGAGCAGAGGAAAATTAGAAGAATATCTTGAGAGAATTTTAAGCTATCGTTTACGTGGAGAAACTCAAAAATAATTTGGATATTGCACAAGCTTATCATTCTGAACATAAGTTTTCGTGCCTTGTCAAATATGTAGGAAACTCGGTAATTTGAGAAACTAATTTAATAAGTATTTCAGCAAGTCTCTTTAGCTCATTGAGTTTCGAGTGACAATAGCCTAATAATTTATACAATGAACTGTAAATAGTGACAGTATAAATTATAACCTTAAATACAATATTTATAGTGTATTACACACATATTTAGACGGAGGATGAGTATACAGAATATTCATGAAATACAGGAGTAGAGGCAATGAGATGTTTACTTATGAAAAATAAAGTAAACTATATGCAGTACACTAAGTGTATAAGTTTAATATTTAGGGAGTAATAAGCCTTTCAATATCGAGTTTTGAAACCACATGTTATTAAAATATGGGAAAATGAATAATGCAAAACGTCAATACTTTACAAATTGATTAATTTTGTCAGGGTCTTCGAACCTACATCAAATGCTGGTTGTTACCTACAACATATGGGACGGGGTAGAAAGCTTTGATCAGTTTATCGTATGTGCCCGACCTTGAGTCATATTAAGCTTAATTTGTTACACTATATTAAACATAATTTTTACCAAGAGGGATATTGGTTCGAACTTTCGTGGGCGCATAAAAAAAATGCGTGCTACTTGTTCACAATTTAAAAAGAAATTCTACAGTGTATGTGTTTTTCAAAGCCATGCAACCGTTTGTAAAATATAGACTTGTAAAGTAACAAAGTTATAAGTTTCAATATTCTCCACTACAGATATTTAACTAGCTGGCCAGAGCTCTGTGAGTGACTCGAGTCAACACGTTCACGCCCACCTCCCCTCCCTTCCTAAGCCAACCTGACACCGGCCATAGGTGTAGTGCGATCAGTCTCTGTCTTTCTCGCTCTCTCTTTGTCTCTCTAGCACACACGCTTCCAGCAGTCTCCACGTGAATAAAGTAAATATATTTTAATTTGCAATTTTTAAATAAATTGAGATGTTATTGAAAATAATCAAATATACGTGTTAGTCTCTTTTAAAAATTTTATTTTTTCGCAATTGTTAACCTTTACGAATTAAATTACGTAAAAAAATTGTATTTTGGAAGCACTTTTGTAATTCATGGTGGATAGAAATATGACGGTCTCTGATATTAATGTGCAAGGTCAAAATTAATCATAGTTATATTTAAATAGAAAAAATACTGAAGACTCTTCTTACGTTTTTTGTTTACTGTAATAAGTTTCATGAAAATTATGTTTTTGTCTGACTACGATATGTAGGATAGAAAGGAGGGGTCGTGTATAGTTAACACGAGCAAAGTAGAAATATCTGTTCTGTATATTATTTGTACATTGTTGGTTAATGTAAGTTAGTTTATATAAATTTTTACGTATGGAATCGGTAAGAATGGTTAGAGTGAGAGAGAGATTTTAGTTAACGACCAACATCGAAGTCTTTAGCGCTGGAAGAATGGTTAGGTTTTAGTCTGACTGTGAGATAGGAACTTAAAAGGAAATAAAGATGTATTAGAACTGTAGTACATACGGAAAAAACTCTTAAATATATTAAATAATGAAATTGGTTTCAGATTTACATACTGTGTACAAAAGCGAATGAAGAAAAGACCTGCAGCTTTACACGTAATCATTTTCACTCTCGTTTATTAGTATAATGTATTTTACATACATGTTGCGCATCGTATATGATGCCTGTTGATGGTGAAAAATGATTGACTATACTGGACGAGATCTTCCATCTTGAATGATAATGACTCTAACTGCTGGAACCTTACCCTACGAAGAATGTTACATGCTACTGGCTGTACCGTAACCTTCTACAGATATGTCCTTCGGTAAGAGGCGAGATGTATTTTCAGAAAGTACAACGTAGACGTAATTTAAGGTGAGAAAAATTTTGGTATCTTGGTTCGCATGACAAGACAAAATACAGAGTCAGGACACGAACTACAAAGGGTTGCTTTCCTTTATCTATCAAACGATATATTTTTGTGCTAGCAAATAAATTGTGACAATTGAGGTTTACCTTTAAAGAGTCAGTGTTTTTGTTTATTTCTCAGGGTTATGTTTCTTTCCAAATTTTTGTTTTATCTATGTCAGGCTGCTTTATCTATGCCGAGGGTTATTATTGAGTGAGAAAAAAATAATATGTTCAAGAAAAGGAATGAGTAACTTGTAACTTGTTTTTACTGGGTTGTTATGTCATTGGAATTAAAGTGAAATGATAATTTTTTAAAACTTTTCCTTATTTTCATCATAAAGTGCATTGTGGGAAGATTGGACGTCGGAGAAGAGAATTTATACCAGATAAGTGAATTGTGAAGTTTCTTATTGTTACGCTTAAAACCATACTTCAGCATTTCGTGTACCTAACTAAAACATATCAGCCTACATTTACTTTATCCTACGGATACCCTGACAGAGAGTCTTCTTTTGCTAGATGGGACTGAGTTACAGCCGTGGCATTTTAATTTATACATGCAGTGGAGATGTTTGCAGTTCTCCTTAGTAAATAATAGCAGAAACGTTTCAGTGGCAGCCCATAGCGTGGGGCTCGAGTAGGTTGTTCATATGAGAATACAAGAGTTAGTAGGTACACGATAAGAATATTCGGTATATTGCACAGTCACTACCATGTCTAACACAGCTGGGATTGACGATTTTACCCCTGTAGAACCCATGCAGGAGGTTAGCAATGTAGAATGTGTGTCAGGCATTACTGAGACAACAGATTTAACTGTGAATGCCGTAGCTAGCCCTGCATCTCCTGACATGGTGCAGATGCTGTTTCAAAGAGTGGAAGCTATGTTTAAGACACTAGATGAAAGGATGGTGGCTTTAGATAATAAAATAGAAACACAGTCCAGTAACATTGAAGCTCAGTCTATAAAGCTACAGGGGCAGATGCAAGCCATGGGCCAGGGTTTATTGAACGAATTTACTGAGCGATGCGAGGTGATCCAGCATCACATGTCTACACTAGACAAAAATATGTCCGACAAGGTCACGCGGCTACAAGGCAATATATCAACTGTTCGTAGCGACTTAGCTACTAACAAGGAGGAGTTAGAGCTAGTGAAGGAACAGATCGTGATACAAGCTAGCGAAGTGGAACAGCGTTTAGAGCAGCTAGAGAATAGACCTTTGTCTGCAGCTATTCGTGACCAGGTACAGAAGCAGATGTCTGCACAACTAGACTCCTTCGACAGGCACATAGAGCAGCGGATAATGCAGGGGGAGAAAGTCTCTAGTGTAGAGTGCACAAAACTAGGAGCTAAGTTGACAAATGTAGGTAACCACCTTAACCAACTAGAGGGCAAGGTAGACAGCATGGTTTCAGACATGAGACGGATACAAATTACGTCCGCGGACACACTCGCTGGTACGCCTCTTTCAAATGTCACCACATCAATGCCACTGAACGTGATG
>PNEQ01119385.1:0-39944 GCA_003012365.1 Medauroidea extradentata
AGTGCCTACTTATTACTGGGTGTTCCTGACTTATTGCTGGTTAGTTCCTCCATATTACTGGGTCTGCCTTCCTTATTGCTGGCTAGTGGTGCCATATTACTGGTTAGTGCCTACTTATTACTGGGTGTTCCTGACTTATTGCTTTTGGTTAGTTCCTCCATATTACTGGGTTTTCCTTCCTTAATGCTGGCTAGTGGTGCCATATTACTGGTTAGTGCCTACTTATTACTGGGTTTTCCTTCCTTATTGCTGGCTAGTGGTGCCATATTACTTGTGAGTGCCTACTTATTACTGGGTGTTCCTGACTTATTGCTGGTTAGTTCCTCCATATTACTGGGTTTGCCTACCTTATTGCTGGTTAGTGATGCTATATTACTGGTTAGTGCCTACTTATTACTGGGTGTTCCTGACTTATTGCTGGCTAGTTCCTCCATATTACTGTGTTTTTTTCCTTATTGCTGTCTGGCGGTGCTATATTACTGGTTAGTACCTACTTATTACTGGGTGTTCCTGACTTATTGCTGGTTAGTTCCTCCATATTACTGGGTTTTCTTTCCGTATTGCTGGTTAGTGATGCTATATTACTGGTTAGTGCCTACTTATTACTGGGTGTTCCTGACTTATTGCTGGCTAGTTCCTCCATATTACTGGGTTTTCCTTCCTTATTGCTGGCTAGTGGTGCTGTATTTTATTGGTTAGTGCCTACTTATTACTGGGTGTTCCTGACCTATTGCTGGTTAGTTCCTCCATATTACTGGATTTTCCTTCCTTATTGCTGGCTAGTGGTGCCATATTACTGGTTAGTGCCTACTTATTACTGGGTGATCCTGAATTATTGCTGGCTAGTTCCTCCATATTACTGTGTTTTCTTTACGTATTGCTGGTTAGTGATGCTATATTACTTCTTAGTGCCTACTTATTACTGTGTGTTCCTGACTTATTGCTGGCTAGTTCCTCCATATTACTGTTTTTTCTTTCCGTATTGCTGGTTAGTGATGCTATATTACTGGTTAGTGCCTACTTATTACTGGGTGTTCCTGACTCATTGCTGGCTAGTTCTTCATATTACTGTGTTTTCTTTCCATATTGCTGGTTAGTGATGCTATATTACTGGTTAGTGCCTACTTATTACTGATTGTTCCTGACTTATTGCTGGCTAGTTCCTCCATATTACTGGGTTTTCCTTCCTTATAGCTGGCTAGTGGTGCTGTATTACTGGTTAGTGCCTACTTATTACTGGGTGTTCCTGACTTATTGCTGGCCAGTTTCTCCATATTACTGGGTTTTCCTTCCTTATTGCTGGCTAGTGGTGCTATATTACTGGTTAGTGCCTACTTATTACTGGGTGTTCCTGACTTATTGCTGGCTAGTTCCTCCATATTACTGGGTTTTCCTTCCTTATTGATGGGTAGTGGTGCCATATTACTGGTTAGTGCCTACTTATTACTGGGTGTTCCTGACTTATTGCTGGCTAGTTCCTCCATATTACTGGGTTTTCCTTCCTTATTGCTGGCTAGTGGTGCTGTATTACTGGTTAGTGCCTACTTTTTACTGGGTGTTCCTGTCTTATTGCTGGCTAGTTCCTCCATATTACTGTGTGTTCCTGCCTTATTGCTGGCTTGTCCTGCTATATTACCGGTTAAATCCGCCTTATTACTGGGTGTTCCTGGGTTATTGCTTGCTAGTGCTGCCATATTACTGGTTAGGGCTGCCTTATTACTGGAATTTCTTTCTTATTGCTCGCTAGTGCTGCCATATTACTGAATAGTGCCGCCTTATTATTGGTTATTCCTGCTTTAAAGCTGGCTAGTTTCCTGCCATATTACTATTAAGTGCCGCCTTATTACTTGGTACTCCTGCTTTTTTGCTAGCAAGTTTCCTGCCATATTACTTGTTATGTCGCCTTGCTGCTGGCTTGTGTTTCCATTACTGTTAGCTAGTGCTGTCATGTTGCTTGTTGGTGCCGCCGTATTTCCTGCTAGTTCAGGCGTATTGTTGGCTTGTGCCACTGTACTTCTGACTAGTGTCGTCATTTTGCTGACTATTGCCGCCGTGTTGCAGCCTAGTGTGGTCATTTTGCTATATATTACCGCCGTACCGCAGCCTAGTGTCGTCATATTGCTGACTCGCGATGTTTAATTTAATGGCCTTCGCAACTGTTTCGCTTTTGTAATGTGCTATTTACAGCGTTTGTATTCAGCTAAGTCTGCGCGTAAATGCGTATAGTTATTGTCTGTAGTCTTACGTTACAAGTTGAAATTATAATGATATATTTAAATATGAGGTTTGTATAGTATGTAGTAAAACGAGGTCGCGCAAGTACAGTGCACGTCAGACGACAGGGAAGTGTTTGCAGGACACGAGCATTCATATTCGGTCGAGACACGCTCGAGAAAACCGCTTTCTCTTTGCACTGTCTCCGCGCTCTTGGAACAAGGACCTGAGGTTTGCAAACCCGCAACAATACACGCAGCACCTGGATGTTCTTGGCAGCGACAAATGGAAACAATAATTCAGCTAATAAATAATAGATTTTGGAGTAGCTCACATCTAGCGAGGTGGCGCAACAGTAACACATTGGACTGGCATTCGGGAGAACTTGGGTTCGATCCCCTACTGCAGCCATCCAGATTTCGGTATTCCATGGTTTCCCAAATTCGCAACAGGCGAGTGCTGGGATGGTTCCTTTACAAAGGATATGCCGACTCATCTCCCAGCTGCTGTTATTGGACCAAGTTGTGTCACTGTCTCAAATTACCTCGTTTTCGACGAGATGTTAAGCCCACTTACCTTACCTGTGGGATGCACGCTTCAGGGTGTGATTTCGTGTTTCACACGTTTAGGTAAACGCAATACCACTGTCTATATGGTGACCTAAAACAGGATCAACTGTCTTTAATGTTGCACCGTATAGTTGAAGTCTTGAAACAAGGCCAGTTTGAAGTTTACCAACTGCAGTGGTTGAAAGTTGTTACTGTCGAATAAAAATGATCATGATGGCGTGCCTGAGAATCAGTGGCGGATTTAAGGGGGGGAGGGGGAGACCGCCCCGTCTAAGAACCAGTTGTGTTTTTTTCGTGTGGTAAATTTTTAAAATATATATAGAGGAAGCGTTACATTTTAACAAATAAATATTTGTTAAGGATATTCATCCACGCAAAAAGACTTACATATGCCTTAACACTCATATAATATTGTTACGTTTGATTTTTATGAGGCCCTAATTTTTTATACAAATTTCCGGTCATTTCGAAATTTCATAACTTTATTGGATTAATATTTCGTGTTTTGGCACGGTCATTGCGGATTGCTACTGGTCGTGGAGATTTAAACGAAAATCCGGGCGGTTATGTTTCCACAAGTCGGGGGCACTGCACTGGGGTCATCGCCTCGCGCGAAATGCGGGCTAAGCAGGGCATGAGCTTTATAAGCGGGTCTCCCCTCTCCCTGGGGTCGTTGTCATCGGCCAGAGGCAGTGGGAAGGTGCCCGCTGGAGTAGAGCATGAAGACAGGCTATCGGAACATGTAAGTTAACTTTTTTTTTTTTTTCAGTTTGGAAACACCCCCTACCTTGAGGCCGTTAGGAGTGACGATAAGAGACGTAAATAATCGCATTAATTGCACTGTAGTTGTGAACAGTCCAGACGTCAGGAAAACAAATCTGGAGATTCAGTAGATTTTAAACTTTGTTAGGTGATTAAGTTTAATAACAGTAACTGTATTTGTGTCGCAGAAATGGAAATGTAGTAATAATGATAAGTCGTATGTGGTTTTCTTGCTATCTTGCTTGTCAATCTAGTCGAAATTTTCTAAACGTTACATTTATATTTTTGTATTAAATTCTTAAAACGAATTCTTTAACTTTACTTTTTATTGTTGATAGCTAACCCATTTTAAGGTTGTGTACCTCTCGTGAATTCTCTACATCTTGACGCTAAGCACGCGCCTAGTTACCCCCGTAACAATATGTACATTTTATGTGATCATAACTGCAACATTCAATATTGCTAAACAACTTTTTCCCTTCTCTCAATTTCCTTTTTACGTAAGCGAGATTCGTTCTTGCTCGAAAAGCGTTGCGTGCTATGCTGAAGGGAGGATATAGTTCCTGTTTTTTCTCTTGTGTAAAGTCCCTTGCGACCATTTCTCAGCAGGTGGGCGAGTGTGTCAGGTCGAAGAAAGACTGGTCATATCAAGGCCCTGTCACAAATAACGGCCCACAGCCGAGAGTTGTAAATAAGAGAGAAAAAAAAGGGGGGCGTAATACGAACTATGACGCCATGTCTTCACATACTCTCAGTCACTAGTGTGCTGTGAATGAGTGATGGTTTCTACTATATTTGTTATGAAGTGTTTTACGTTATGTTTTAATGTTGAATACTAACTAGGAAGATACAGAAAATAACCTGTTTACATATTTTTAGTAAACTGCATAAATGTGAAGCAACAGGAGACGGCGATGCTGATACTGCGACACAGGTTCGTTTTTATTAGGTACTTTATACCGTGAAAGCAGTTTAAGGTCATTATAGTGTGAAAAATTCCAAAATTTAATTTGTACGAAATAGCGTTATATATTATCATCTGAAGAACAATATTTTAGCGTGCATAGTTTTCTCAAAACTGCATGACGAAGTCAAAATTTCGACGTTACGGGAACATATCTCAGCGAAACCTTAATGAATAACGGTAGTTAAATAATTAACACTGAGTTTTAATTAATGTCGCGGGCTGTTGCTTACAGTTATAAAAACACAAAACAACAAATTTTTGTATTTGAAGAAATCTAATAAAGTAAAGGATTTTTACTAGACTTTCAGAAATGGTTTAAAAATTCAAAATTTTTTTTATTCTTGTGTCCTTAAATTTGAGCGAATAGCCAATGGCTTGTCACATCTAGTTTCAGTATAATTTTTTTAGATTTAATAAAGCTGTTAGCTGTCATTGGGTGTATGTTCACGTGAAATGAGGCTTTTGAATAAATAAAGAGATTTTGATTAGCATTTAACAGCTAGGTATTTTGGGCTGTGTTTGTGATGGGTGACATGATATGAGTATGCCGCAGCACCGGAATGAAGGGACGAAGTAACCGGAAGATCCCCGAGAAAATACGTCGACCAGCAGAACCAAATTTATTTGCAAAATTTACCAGGTCGCACGTTTTTCAAGAACTAACACAACCAAAAAAAAATCGTCTAAGCAGAATATTAAAATTGTTCTTAATTTGTCACGAGCTAAAGTTTTGTGGTGTAAAGTGTGTGGAGTAATAGAAGTCGGCAAGTTCAGTTTAAACCAGGTAGCAAGCTCTCACTGTCCTCCCGTGGCATGATCGTTATAGTGCAAGGTTTGTCGGTTTGCACTTATGATTATACGCCCGCTATTCTGAGCAATACATAGCTAAATTACGTCGAAAGTTACCATGGCGTCGTCAGTGGTCTGCCGCCCTAACTTGCCACGCTTTCCAATATTTCTAAGATAACCGGTCCGAATACCGCAACTCGCAGGCGTCCCGACGCATAAATTGAAAATACCCGCCGGTGTATCCCGACCCGTCGACCTCTGCATTCAACATCGTCTCTGTAAGGGCGTCCGGCGCCTGAACTGACTCCTGGGTTACTCGCCCGTCGTTATCTGTGTCTCAACGCATCTGTGAACAATCTAGCCATGCTCCTGTTTGGCTCCAACTTCCCTGTTGCTTGCCCTGCAGACGTTGATTCAATTGGGCCAATCAGAAGACAGCTTCCGAAAGATAGCCCCGCCCCTCTAGGACACTTAACTTCCTGCCACTATCATATTTATTACATAATTATTTAATTTCATTTAGCTGCACTTTAACGAATACCCTACATGTTTATTTATTATTAAAATTTCCCACAGTAAAGTTGTTGTAACTTTTTAAGATTTCTATCTTAAACACAACAGACTGGCTTTCCTCCCCTCCCGCCCGGTAGCTTTGTGGGTTACATGAGCGTTAGTGGTGGGCGAGAAGGCCCAGACGCTTGCACCTGCTGTTTCCACCAAGACAAATTATATACATTTCTGTTTTTCCTAAATAAAATTCTGTACATAGAGAATATCGGCATCCTGACACGATGACGAAAAGAATGAATCGTCGCATGACATGTTTATTATTATATCTGTAATTTATTATAATGGACGGCTTGGCCCGTGACGTCAGAACAGATTGCATGCTAGGAGAATCAGCTGTTTTTGCACATTCAATCGCTCGTTTGTCATAAGGCTCAATGCATTAGCAGGTTTGTTACACGATTTATTCCGAACCGTGAAAAACATTGCTATACATTTAACGTGCTTTAGTACCACTAACAGCAATTCTTTGAAGGGATACAAGGTTTCATAATGTCCCGTGATTTTTAAATATAAATAATCACATCAGGAAGTCCGTCACTTGGCTTTCGTGCTCGCTGTATTTTATTTCTGTCTGTTTTATTACGTATTTAATAATTTAAACAAGTGTGCACAGTTTTATGGCGAACTGTTATATTTCAAAAACAATGTATAGTGCAAAGCACTTACTATCACAATGTAGTTTGTAGACATAGACCTACTTCTTTTAGCATCGAATGGGAATAGGCTTACAAGCAATTTTATATATATTTATTTAACAATTTCAAGGATTTTAAAGAAATAGTATGCCCGTTTATGAAATTAATATTTGTATTATGTTAGAATCCCATATTTATAGGAGTCAATGTACGCTTTTAATATTACTTTGTCCTTCCAGATTATTACTGCAAGTCAGTGTTACCACTTGTGAGTAAATAAGAAATAACATTCCAAAGTCACTTACGAACATATTTAAATAGAGACGTTGTCATGGTTTCGTTCTCAATTTTCCCCTCTCCTTGTTGAGGTCTTACCACGCAGAACTAACCTAAGACAAATGGCGGAAAATTAATTTTTAAAATTAAAATAACTAGTGTAGTTTATTGATATTATGTTCGATTGACTAGGTATTACAGTGTTTATGTACTGGTCGTACGTTCGTGTTGGTACATAAATATTTACTAGCCTAAAGTAAAAGTTGGTTTCCTTGATAAATATATAGGAATAAGCTTTTCGTTAATTTCTCGGAAATGTGTGTTAATAACATAAATCCATGCGAATTTCTTCAGAACGTTTAAGGAATGTTAAAGTTCAATGAAACTAGTGCTATCAATCAACAAATTATATAGTTCCAGATTTTTTGATGTACCCACTGTTTACCATGCTCCTATAAATGCATATAGGCTTACTTCGTTTTGTTTTATATGCATCTATATATGCATATATATGCCAAAATTAATTGCCGGGTATTACATCTGTTTTAGGGAAGTGGAAAATATATCAACAATTTGTTACGACATGAATTAATAATTTATAAGTGTAGACTAATGAAGCAAGATTCTCGCTGTTTGGAAACTTACATTGTGATGGCCGGTCGGGAGAAGGTTCATTGCAGGCCTACTCCTTTTTAGACAGTGTTTGAATTGATTTGTTGCGTTTATTGCAGAAGACAATAACAACCAACCTTGGCCTAGTGGAAATATTGCCTGGTATATTAATTGTGTGTGTTTATCATAAGAAATATGCAGCCAAATTATCGTCTCTTGTCAACAGTGACACAATTGATTTAGCTTCATCGTTGTTTATAATTCAAAATGATCTACGACATACGTATTTTAAAAACGTCTGCAGTTGCATTGTACTAAGAAATGGTAATTCTACGACTCAGAGTGTATTAAAAGTTTTAATTAATGAATAGAAACTCGTCAACCCATATAATCATGTACGTTTTTCGCCGCCGTTTGTGCAAAATCAGCTGTTGCTACCCATGATTCAGAGCGCAAATGCTACTGGCAAAGCCATCCATTGCTTAAAATTTATGGCTATTACTTCTTTATTGGGGTGGTGACCACATGGCACGTCAGATTTTTTAAAATCAGAACAAAAAATTTCCCTTTACAAGCATAATTTAGCGTTAAAAATATATAAATTTTTTTATAGTAGTATATTCACATTTTTGGCTTTGGAAACTCCTGAAATAGCACCATTTTTCACCTACAAATCCAAATTTTTCCGGGTGAGAACCCCCGAACCCCCCGCTTTTGGTTTGTGGGGTGCGTATGTATACTTCTTACGGCATACTCTCCGACCTCCTAAAATAATTGCTTAAATCTGCCACTGATAAGAATAGGCACGTAAGAGAATATAAACTAGTCAGTGTAGGCTCTATTTAATACACATATGCGCGTAGAATGGTGCTTGACATCCGTAGAATAAAATCTAAAAGAACTAACGTTATGCTAACAATACTTAAAAATATCACAACATTCAAAATACGCATCACAACAACTAGCACTACAACAGTAGTAAAGAGCTTTAATTTTTTCATTATGCCCTTAAAGAACATTATTTAAACGTTAATACATTATTAGATTTATGTTTTTTTGAAGGATTATTGGAACTAGGGTACCGTATGCAGTTAACTTCAAAATAAGAATAAGTTCGTGGGCTAAAGTATTTACTTTCTCTTTTAAGTATAGTGTTGCTGTTTACCATTGTTGGTGGTTTTATGTCAATATTGGCTAAAATTATGCTATCAGGTCTTTGCTTATTTTATTTCTGAACGGAAAAACTAGGTTCGTTTAGTTATAATTTTTGCGTGAGACTAATTTCCTTCGTTCCTTCATGACCGTAGCAGTTTACTAAAGCAAGCTGACGCATTCTTTTATTGCAGCCTTCCTTGTACTTCGGAAAAATTATTCAGAAATCTACACTAACAAAAATAAGTAGCTCAGGTGAAGATATTACCAAATCAACACATTGTGAACGTTTACATATTGTTACAAGTTTAGCAAAAACTTAATATGTGGGCAGTTCCTTAAAGCTATTTGGGATATAGGTCTTACAATTAGAAATAAAAGAGTTGAATTACGTTTCTGTTTACTAGCTCACAAAGTTTAAAAAACACACACAACAGCAATCAACTATAACTTTCACAACACCTTTAATTATGCACACAAATACTACTGTGCCACAGACCGTTAATTAACTTTGACAATTAAAGCACAAGCATGTTTACCATTAATCAGTTAAAGACTACAAATCACAATAAAATTCAGTCATGTATCCAACAGTCTCTCAAATAGTGACAATGTACAACCTTATCACTCCGAAGTGGTGACGGCTCACCATGTGCTGCGCAGCACCCCGAGTGCATCACTGCCTTCCCTCTTGAGGTCTTCTGTTCGACTCCCGTTGCACACCTCGTTCTCTGTCGACCCGCAGCGGTAGTCCTCTTGTTCCGCCCAATACTGCTGCGAAGGTATATACCTGCAGCCTCACAGTAGACTCTGACAAAGATGTCTTCACCAGTCTCTCTCCACAAGCACAGCACGACCAATAGTGAACTCTCTCCAAATGTGTCGATTCGGTGCTTTTATACTCTACGAAACAGTCGGGGTTCCACGGCATTACAGGGGTCTAAAAATAGACATTACATCATGTTTCGGACGTGACTTGAGCCTCGTAGGCCATTCCCATAGGGTAATAGCGCAGTTGGAACAGCCCGGCTTGTGAAACGTAGGCCAGCCCTCAAAGTGTTTCGACACAGGCCCCAACCAGCCCGCCCTCAGAATTACAGCATTCAACAATATTTATCAGATGCATTCGTAATTCGACACACTCGTAAACACACACACACAAAACCAAATACGTAAAAAACAACACACACAAACACGCGCACCATGTTTAGACATCACTGCAGTCACGATTCCTGCCATTGACATTGAATAACATAATTGCACATGGATTCTGTTAACCTTGCCCGCCTCGAATGTTTGTAGGAAACTAATTTTTGCAATTACAATTAAAATTTTCTTAAAGGATAATAGCTGGATGAAAAATCTAACTCGTACTTGAATAATCATTTTTGTCTGTTATTTATTATTATAGCAAAAAAGAATACGACATGTAAACGGAAAATGTATAAATCAATACACAAACATACACTACACACAATGGGAGGCAGCATTTACCGTATCGTGGAAACTGTTAACAGTGCAGACGTTACGAAGGACCGTCCTCAACAGTAAATATCTCTCAGCTGATATGCGACGTTACGCATGTCTAAGAAAACGACCAGAAATGATTTCTGTCCCGCTACCAGTTTGTGGACAGTTTGAAACCAAACATTACGTAACCAAAGTTCAAATATCCTTGAATATCGTAGGTACTGTACAACGTTTCTATAATTGATCCTTGGAGCGTTTTTTTTAACAAAAGTCAGTAGATCTTGGATTAAAACTCAAAATGGCGCCACCACGACTAAGAGAGGTATGGAGGTGTGTGTTGACTATTTTCCACGTAACTAGGTTTTTTAAAATATTCTCCTTCGCAAACCTCGATAACATTAATATACCTGGGCACGTTTGCTCCCAACCTAATTAGAACGATTTAACATTATCGTATAGCTTTATTGCAATAAGTGATCAAAGTGAAGAACCTAAGTGACGAAGTTACTACAAATCCTTTAATAATAGTCAAACCAAAAAATTAACTTCTGTGAAGCAGAGGTTGTGTAGTAGATTGCTGTGATCACAATAGTCAACCCAGAAATTTTTCGAAATTACTTCCGAGCATCTTAGACTTGTATTACTTGTGACGTGTTTGCTTGGTTTTCACGAATATTGAACTTAGTGCCTGGAGTTTCCCGGGAGTGACGAAGCCCATTCCCAGACTATAGCTTCAGCCACATTCAACACAGACAAGAAGCACCGAGACAAACGTTTTATTTAGTAAAACTTTACAGAGATGACTACTCTAGGAAAATACATCGTCACTTAAAATGAAATTAAAGAACAACTAAGTATTTACGTCGAATATTTAAAAATAGTTGGCAACAAGACATGTTAAAATGATACATATTTAAGTACCATTTGTTTCAATTCTCTTCCATCGACACTAACATCAAGCTTAATTTTATAATAAAATAAGATAAAATTCCAGGAATATTTTGTTTTCATTTAAATGAATTTAAAGAATACTTAAATAATTGTGGGGAATATTTAATTAGAACAGTACAACCCTTCACATGTGTATTTGAAAATAGATACACAGACATATATTCATAAATGTGTGATATATAAGTATATATTACACATATGTATGTAAATATATATAATATATATTATATATGTGTGTGGGTGCGCGCACGTGTGTGTGTGTTTATTTGACTTCAGTTCCTACCCTACTTCTGATTGCGTTGGAACATAGAGAGATTTTGGGCCAGCGCTTAAGAAGGCTCCTGTTAGAAAAATTGGGGAGAAGAAGGAAAAACGGGATACAGGGCACAACGAAGTACTCAAAATTACAACTCATGTCGGGACAGTTAGTTAGTCATAAATTGTATCGCTTTTTGTTTACATTTATATGTTAAGCTTTGTAATTATTTTTGTGGTTGTAGTATTTCACTTTTTGTTTGATTTATTTTTGTATTATTGCTCGTATTAATGTATGTCTCTGTATTAACTTGTTCTTGCTTATTTCGTATTTTATCGTGTTAAAAAAATCGAAGATTTCGTTTCTGAAGTTGAGCGAGATGGCGTTAAGAGAGCGTGGTACATAATTCAAAGCTAAATGCATTAATCTATGTAACTGTATGTTTCTTAAAGATTATTTGCGAAAATTAAACAATAGCAATCCTAGACAATAGTTTTAGCCAAAGTTTTAAACTAAAATGTTTCCAGTGTTACAAACTTCTGATGCACAATCTTTGACGCCGGAACCTCGCGCATTTAACTGCGGCGCAAGAGATCACGCGTAACGAATTAGTAATTTTGAATAAACATGTACATGTAAGGTTAGAAAATGCCATTAACTAGGATTGTCATTGAGTATTTTATCCATATTGGCTTCGAAAAAAGCATAGAAATCAATTGATGTTTTCAGTATTTGTTTATCTACCACACACTATTGAGTAACACTGGAATATTATTCGGGAGGAACTGTGTTTGACCCCAGTCCGACATTCTTGCCCCTGTTCGACAATGAGTGAGTGAGTAAGAGATTTTGGTCAGGCCTAACATCGAGGTCTTCAGCGTTGGTGAGGGGTGATATGATGTGAGAATGGATCAACGCCGTAATGAATGGACGGGGGAAACGAGAGATCTTCGAGAAATCCAGCCGACCAACGGCATCGCCCGGCAAGATTCGCACATGCGAAAATCCTGGGAACGACCCCGTCGGGAATGTAACCCAGATCGCCTTGGTGGGAGGCGAGAGATCTGACATCTTGACCACCGCGGCCCCCTGGTCGACAGTGAAGTGTGGTCCTGCTCCAAGTCAAGCTGTATACACTGAGAGCACGTGCCAGTTGTGTTGCTGAGAGCGAGATATACAGGATGATACGGGAGAAAAGGAACATTATTTGAGGGGTGATAGTACTGGTGATTCTGAAAAAAAAATGTTTCTAATAAACATCTGCCTATTTCTTAATCGTTTCAGAGAAACAGAATGAAAACAACAAGGAACGGAAAATGTGCAGGTGACGGTAAATCACGATACTGCTATCGTATGTTTTGTTTAATTGTGTACATTTCCTCAAAAAACGTGTTCAAACACTCCACCACCAACTTCAAAGTACTTTTCAGCTCTGATAGACAGCTGCTGTGTTGCTGATCTGAACTGAAGCTGAGCAGCAATCCATCTCGAGCTTACTGTTTGGCTGCGTTCTATTTCCTGAAGAATGTTCTCAACTTCATTAAGAGCTTGTTGTACGGGACGTTCGGATACAACATTTACGCTGGGAAGCGTACCACGGTCACGCAATTCTGCAAACACTCTGCTAAACACCCTGCTATCTGGAACTCTGCGATTAGGAAATCGTCGTGCCTACTCACGAACAGCGACTCTGGAATTCTCATCGGTAAAACCTTAGACAAACATCATGTCAGCATACTCTGCACGTGTGAAGACCTGTGACATTTATGACTACACTGAACTGTATTCACTGTACACGTAACAACACTGTAATTCCCAATACTAGGGCAAGCACTGTAGGACTGAGACAGAGGTATTAGAGCGCCACCGTGTGGAAATGTAGAAAATTACACACAACATAAGATAACAGTAGCGTGATTTACCGTCACCTGCACTTATCCCGTTCCTTGTTGTTTTCATCAGATTCCTCTGAAATGGTTAAGAAAAGGGCATATTTTTATTAGAATCATTTTGCTCAGAATCACCAGTACTATCACCCCTCAAAGCATGTACCTTTCCTCCCGACTCACCCTGTATAACTGGAGAACAAGTTTCTGGACACTTCACGCTGCTGATTGCAAGAGACTACATGTTCCTGCAAGTGTAATGAATCCAGAGACAACTCAGTATAGTCATTGATAAACATCACTTGTCATAGAAAACATGCTCGTGTTATATCTGAGTCACTTATTGTGTCTATACCGACCTCAATATTCGACAAGATAGACTAGAACGCTGTCAATATAGGAGTCTGCAGGCGTCAAGACAAGCTCCAATACTTCTGTAAGTCGAGGCTGTAGTGAAAGGTACACGCTGTCTTACATAACACCATAAAGCGGTGCGCTGGCTATGAAGCCATCTTCAACTTTCTAGCCAGCACGCCGCATTCTTCCCGCAATGTCTCTTCACCCTAACTTTTACTTCTTGTACGGAAATATCACACTTCCTTCAGACAATTTGAAGTCTCAGGGCACAACCAACAATTTCATAGAAAACCCTATATTCTCTTCATACATATAAGTGTAACTAGTTTCTAATGCTTTAAGCACGACATTGTCCGATGGGTTGTTGCAAGGAACGCCTGCTGATTTTCAGAGCTGTATTTTTCTCAGACACACGCGTCGCAGACCAATGACAGTAAGACACTACTACTGCGTCTACTAAACATTTTCTAAACATTCACACATACACGGACTCACTTGTAGAGTCTATTAGTACACAAATCTGTACAGATCACGTTAACTGTGGCCACACCTGGTAACTTCTTGCTGTGTTTGGCCGGGATGACGACGCCTTCACGTTCACTTTACTTAAACTTTCACGTAAGTAGGAAACACCTTAACAAACGCACTTGAACGGGTCCTATCACGATCACGCCATTTTTACTTACCTTCACTTTCACGTAACGAAAAGCTTGTCTATGTCAAGCTTTTCAATTAAAGTTATGCGCAAAGTTATACCACGTGATCACCTGGGCCAATTACGTTTCGAAGGAGTTATTGTCTTGTATTGTGTCATGTTATCTTTGACTATTAATTTCAGGGCTGTCTCACGACGTTTTTTAATGCTTGCTTGCAGTTTACGTGAAGGAACGCAAGAAGACACCACAATTGATTACGTATTACGTACACGTGAATGTGATAAAGTGGTAAGAGATACGTGAACGTGAAGTCATCGTAAACCCGGCCATAGCGTCAACAAGTACACTACCTTCTACGCAACTGCGCCGCTTCCGCAACTTATGCCACTACGTTTTTACATAGACAGCATTTAACAGCATACTCTGTATTTGTAGCTAATTGTTAATTGGCTATCATAAAATCATGTTGTTTAATAACTGTACATTAAAATGTCATAAAGTATATGTAGTTAATGTAATATTGCTGTTTCTTGACAGATAATTTGTTAACGTAATTTGTGAGTATTTATGTGTCATTTTAAGTAACTGCTTTTATTGCCAGTTTGCTACGCATTTTAAGAATTAAGCATTTCTAGAGAAATCAGATTGTTAGTTGAACATAGGTCGTAACTTGCAACATTTCTGCACTCTCTACAGTTCTCAGTACACAGTGGTAAATTGTCATCGCCATGACCATGTTTATGAACGTGAAGAATAACTATCAATAGACGAGAGGTAGGTTTAGATAAGTTAAGTGCTGGCTGCCTATATGCTTTGACAGCGGTAGTATGCATTTCTTAACTAACGAATTTTTGCCAGAAACATACGAAGCGAGAGGAAAAGCACTAAGCTCAATAAATGGTATGAAAATATTCTCGCGTTACGTTGGGGATGTACGATATCAGAGCGATTTGGCAGAAGCCGCTGATGTAAAAGGAACAACAGTATAGGTAAGACTTAAAACACGGTTATGTCTCATGTACTTGAAAGAGCTCATAGCTGGATTAGCTTTTCTAACAATACATAAGAAATGAATGGTGCTAAGCTGACGTGGCAATTTCATTACTAATATTCAACTAATATAAGTGCATTGGTATGGAAGTACATAAAGAAATGACGAGTATATCAACTGGAAAGGTTATCAAAGTATCAACGTGCAGGTCACATGTGAAAAGTTCACTAGTGTTTGTGCTGAGTGGTCTGCCTATGTGCATGATGCAAGAGTATGGTGACGAAGTGATAATAGCGGCATAATACCACAATAAGATGGTTCCAATTAGTTACTCGGTGATTCGTGTTATGGCGTATCTCCTTAGCTTAATACGACTTTGACGCCGTCAGCAATCAATATCCAACGTAGATTCAACAGTAACGTGCAAGTGAGAGGTTATGAAAAGAGTATTTGACCAGTTGAAAAAGAGGTTCCTTCTTCATTGCAGTTCAACTACAGAGAGTACCCAAAGTGATAAGAGCTGTGCCCTATTTTACAACGTGGCCGAACCTGAATGATCAGTTCGAGGACAAAGAGCCTGAAGTTCATGAAAATGGATGCGAAGATAATGAAGCTGGAGAGGAAAGAATGATAGTCCTCAAACAAAGCTACAAGGATAAAGAAAGAGTTATGAATTGTATTTCGTGAAGTTTATGACTTAATTACATACATTTGAATGTAGCTTTTGTAATCAAAAATAAAATCAAACACACCTTACTGCTGGTATATTGTACCGATGTTTTGCCGAACCTTGCAGCAGGCATCTTCAGCGTGTCTCGAGCAGTACTGAAAGCCAGGGACTGGAAGTGACACGTATGTATGGCCTGAGGGCACCTTCCCTGTGATTCGCTATCCAATGAGCCAATAGGATTAGAGAAGGATCCTGATTCGTTCCCTAGGCGACAAATCACTGGAAATCTCTCCTGATTGGTTGGAGTAATAGCCAGTGATGGATTATACACTGGCTTGTTATTTGGCAAATGTTCTCGCCCCGATTTTTTGAAAAGTGGTCTCCAGGTTCTACTTAGCTTGTAACCATCATTTCTATTGATGTTAGCAGGATGTTTCATTATTTCTATTGCCTCTCGAAATGTTCTTGTCTTGTAGTTACTGATGTTGAATATTGATTCAATCTGGCTGAATTCTACCCAGTGTTTGGTGGTTGATGAATGTTCGGCTATTGCTGATAAATCTTCTACAAAACCTTCGTCTGTTTGCACTTCTTTATCGCAGTACATTTATTAAAAGTATGGTCAATTGTTTCTGTTATTTTGCTATGTGTTTTGTTCAGCTTTATCTGCTGCATAAGAACAACTCTCTTCAGTTGAGGAGTGAATATCCTTATTGTTTCGTCATTCTCGTAACACGACACCCAGTCTCACATAACTCTGCCGTGTTTCACATTCGCGTTATGAGAGGTTGAAGGGGATACATTTTTGACATCCAATGGTCGTGTACAGTTGGTAAGTAGGTCCGGGTTCAGCTATCGTTCATGGTTTCCTTTATGTCTACCTAACACAGCACTATCCTGGACTTTGTGTTTGTTGGATGGAAGTAACAACTGCTTCCTCCACTTCTTCAGTTTTATCTTCTTATTTACCACTGCTTAGAGTCAGATCTTGTTTTAACGCGACTTTTTCGTGTTTTGAAGTGTTTTACTTATTTGTGAAAGACTGTCTTTCATTCCGGTAGCATGACTGTATGCGATAACCACTTCATTCCAAGTTTTTTTCTCACTCATAATTTTGGGTTCTGTAAAAGCCCTCTCTGCGAATATTTTGCGGTTTACACCGTAGAGACATCAGAAGACATGATGTCCCAATTATTACAAAATTAACACAACTTAACTACAAAAGGCCCTGGAACGTCAACAAAGAGTTGACAAATAGCGCCTAAACTACAGACTTCCTGTTCCTAGCTAGATGAACGCACATCTGACAGAGGGACGTCTGAGTGACGAGGAAGATGCGAGGCTAAGCAGTGATGACTCTAATCATGTTACTTATACCCCTGGTTACATCTAGTGCTATTTGCATCTACAGCATTTCATCACAGCACTACTTTCAAGCCTACCTAGTTTTAGCTTCTGTTTATTCACACGTATTTGGATTAACGGTAGATATAGGTTTAATTCACCACACTGTATATATAGCGCCACATGTTACAGTGCTTTGTAAAATATTTTGACTGTATAAGATTTAATAAAGGGAGACAAATCATAGTTAAGGAAGTTGAATAAGGAAGAGTCGTGCTGGAATTGTGTAGAACATTGAGGTGATCGTCTAAGTGAACGTGTTTAGCGTGTTAGAGGCCAATAAGCATGGAAGCAATAAGGACGACACAGCACATACATCGCGCCTCATCGTAGCTTCAAGGCGCAAGTCACTGCAGTCTTCTCCCAGATATCTTACCTCAACAAGAAATTCCGTGGAGAATCTATCATTTTATGACGTATTATTCAAGATAAAAATGTATTGGCCACGCCTATACTTTGAATTCTACGAGAAGATAGAATTACTTAACAAGTATCCACAAAATAACATTTTTAACCATCCTCAGCCGTTAGAAAATATACTTTAATGAGTAGTGGCGAACTTGTAATTAGTATACACATGCGTAATGTTCTTTAAATGCTATTCCTAAGCAGACATCATTCACGTGCGATGAGCAGTTCTCGAATAATCTGGCAACGGTAGAAGTTTTGCACACATCTCGGCGGGTTGGGCAGAAGGCCACCTCAAGACAATACTCGTGTGACCCCCCTATAACACATACACACATACACACATGCACACACAGGAGAAATTCGTCTCAGTAGCACTAGGATCAGGTGACTTACTTCCAGCTTTGAATGTCAGTGACTGTTTTCATACGACAAAGTGTTGAGATCTCACGAAAGCAGACTAAGCACATTTGCGTTTGTAATGATTTTGTCAATGTTAATTGTATTACAACACGTGATCATGACATATACTTATATCGCCACTTACTGGCCGCTGTCTACATTTGAACAAGAACCTGTGTTTGACCTAGCTACTTATACGAAAACGACTTCAGATCGTCCGCGACCGAAATATTAAGAATTAGCACTAACTTAATTGCATGTTAGACGTCAAGGGTATAAAGTATGGAGATATGATTGCATGAAGGGACGGAACTAACGAATTAATTTTTTATTTGATAATGTGTAATTTCAGTGTGGTTTTGTAGAGCTGCATACCTGTAATAATAATTTGGATTTGATAGTGACAGGGACGTTTTTCATTGCTGAAAGGATAATTCTTTATTACTTATGTCGTGTGCGGAGTACGCATGTAAAGTTGAGATCAAGCATGAACATGCACTGTTGTGTGTGTAGGTGTATGTGTGTATGATCAGTTATTAACTTGCTCTATTGAAGCGTATGTGTGTAGATAAATTAGAGTTTGAACTTTCTCTGCTGGGTATGTGCATGTGTGAAGTTCTATTCGCGTATGAACTTGCTCTGCAGGGTATGTGTGTGTGCTATGCCAAGAAAATGTATATAATTAGTTTTTACGTATTTTTGATTTGTGTGTACCAGTGGTAACCTATGCCTTGCCTGTACTGACTTACATTCAGGAGTCGTATTGAGTGAAGAAAGTACGTATGACTAGTTACTATGGAGCTTGGAATATTGGCATGTAGGTATAAATATTAATCAAGTTTTGACTAACATGTTTGGGCTAGAGATGTAAACATTTGCAACATAAATGAGTTAATCTTTTTAGCATAACAAGGAAGGAATTGTTAGTATGTAATAGTTGGGTGTTATGGTTGATGGCATGGTTGGGTGAGGCGTGTTCGAGTGATATGGTTATACGATTAAACTCTGGTAAGACACGTTGATATTTACTCAATGAACTGTATTACATAGTTTAATATGTGACCTGAATTTGTTGTCTTAAAAATGCTGAAGTATTAGTGAATGGTATTTTTTAAATTTTGGTATAGCGATTCCATATGATTAATTTTTATGGAACCAAAAACTTGCAATCACAAGCAGATTGGAGTAATGGACCGGTCTTAATAACTTTTTAGGTAGTTTTTAAGAAGAATATTAGTTTCCAAATGCATCGCAACTGTAGAAGATTGGACTATGGATTGTATTGTACAAGGTAGCGCTTTTTCAGTAGGATTGACAGGTAAAGATTGTTACAGAAAAGACTAAAGACGTTGCTAAGTGTAAGCATTGCATCTGAGAGTACTGTTTTACTGGACATATGATAGTATTGATCGGTATGGTTTTGAGTGGTAAATCAATAAGAGAGTGTTCTTTAACGCTTTGTAGTTTTATTGTACGCCATGTTAAACAATCATAGCAAGAGTTATAAGTGAATATGGAGTTAATTCAAAGAAAATTGGTAAGAATGCTAGTATAAAGAAAAAGTTGTAGTGGCGGACTTGAGATTAAGAAACGCCATCGCAGAGGGAAAGTAATTAATTCAGCGTGAAATAATAAGTAAGAAATTTATTAATGAAATGTGTGTATAAGTTAGGAATATTATTTTATTTCTTCTGTTATGAGTTAGGAGTAGGCTAATTTGACTTTGGTAGTTTCATGTATATTTTTATAGTGTCAATGAGATTAGATAAATATTGAACTACGATATGTGCGGTTTAGTACTGTACGGTATAACTATATTTATAGTGAACAGTCTTCGTTAATGATAGACCTTATTCTGTTTTCAAAAATTATTGTATGAATTAAAATGTGTATGTGTATGAGATATTGGGGTGAATGTAACTGAGGTGGCTTAGGCAGCTTTTTACATAAAGAATGATATTAGTGGGTATGTTTAGACTTGTAACGTTTGTTACTTAAGCTAAAGTTGAACTTGATTAGGTATTCGTAGGGTAGAAGAAAGAGGTTAATTTATATGTGACGTGTTGTTACTATAGTACTCGACATATGTTTGGATATTTTTTTCATTAGTTAGCTTTACGTTAACTAAATTGATATATGAGAAGAGCGAGAATGATATATTAGTGGTGAGATGGAAAGATGTGAAGTAGCTTGACTGTAACTCATAACAGGTGACACCCTACAAGCTGACTCATACGAACCAACTGCTACAAACTGACAGCTACAAACCGACTGCAACAAACTGACTGCTACAAACTGACTCATACAAACTGACTGCTACAAACTGACTCATACAAACTGACTACTACAAACATACTTCTACAAACTGACTGCTACAAACTGACTGCTATAAACTGACTCCTACAAAATAACTGCTACAAACTGACTCCTACAAACTGACTGCTACAAACTGACTCATACAAACTGACTGCTATAAACTGACTCCTACAAACTGATTCCTACAAAATAACTGCTACAAACTGACTCCTAAAAATGACTGCTACAAACGGACTGCTACAAACTGACTGCTACAAACTGACTGCTACAAACTGACTGTAATAAACTGACTCCTACATCTGAATGCTACTATCTGACTGCTACAATCTGACTGCTACAATCTGACTGCTACAATCTGACTGCTACAAACTGCTTGCTATAAACTGACTCGTACAAACTGACTGCTACAAACTGACTCCTACAAACAATTTATGGTCATTACGTAGTCTCAATCGATGGTCATTACTTCTCAGGGCCAACTAGCTGCTATGTGAATACATTGGTGTCATGCTGGTTTAGTGAGAATTAAAAAGGAAATATTGTTTAGACGACAGGTAAGAAGATGGTGGTAAAGTAAGGGAAAAGGAGGGGGGAAATCATCATGTGACTAACAGCCAATTAAAATTGATGTTGGGTATGGGAAGGCGGCAAGGGGGAGGGATTAATTAATATATAAATGTTAATAGTGGTGGGAAGGCTTCAGTGTGTCGATGCAGCTCGTCTGGATATGGCATGTCGGTATTTGTTTTAATTAAATTGTTTATTATAAAATTTTAATATAAAACTATTTTTATTAAAATTGTATTTATTAAATATGTGTGGGGTTTGGATGGAATGCGAAATAAAAAAAAATCTGAATACTTGCAACAAACCCCAAGATGGAGGCAGGAAACAATATGGAGGTAGTAATTTGGTCGGTATTCATCGGATTTTGTTTAAACTTTTAATTTTTTTTTTCATTTTTAATTTTTTTTATTATTTAAATTTTTTTGGATTTTTTTTTTAAGTTTTCGAAATATTGAAAAATGTTGGTAATTTGACACTCTGTGACATTGACATCAAGGTCAAGGTCATATTTAAGGTCAAAGATATCCAACATGGCGGTCGGGGGCGTGACCTCACAACATGGTGGAGAAATCCACACTCGAGCGAAAATCCATACAACGACTTCTGTGCCAGAATCGGCATAACCATACTACTACTAGGAGACCGAAGAGAGGCATTTTACTGACAATTTAGTTCGCATACTTCGCAAGGATATAACGGTTTTCGCACTAAATTCCAACGAAAGAAATGACTGAATAACTTCATGTGAATTTATTTCTACTGCAGCAAATAATATTCACAACTTGACTGCGATGCAGCAACACACTTTAAGGGAATTACTGGTTAAACATCGGGAAAGTTTTCCTGAAAAACCAGGTCTAAACATCCTGTACACTGCGCACATAAGATTGAAAGAAGGAGAAACGTTTCACTGGAAATCTTACTCGATACAGAAGAAGTACTTGTCCGAGACGGAACTTCATCTACAGCGAACGCAAGACTGGAAAACCGTCAAGAGCGAGCCTAGTCATTTCAGTAATCCGATGGTTTATGTACGGAAGAAGAACGGATCTGAGAGGATGAGTCTTGATGCGAGGCAACTAAACAAGGTCTCGTTGCTCGATATGGAAGGCCCTGTACGAATTAGCATATCCTAAGACTGTACGCAGGGGTGAAGGTAATGAGTACCCTGGACCTTACCACTTGATATTGGCAAATCAAACTGTCGGAGGAAAGTCGCAAGTATAGTGCATTCCGGTTCAATAACCTTCAGTACTGTTTCCAGGTGATGCCATTTGCCAGAATTCACCTGTTACATTGATATGACATTAGGGAATGAATGCAAAGGTTTCGCTAGAGCATACGTGGACGACATCCTGATCCCGTCAGAGTCTTTCGAAGAACATTAGGCCAACGACAACTTCAGTGTATAACCTACAGTCTAATGTGGTCGAGCGAAGAATGAGATCCGTAAGCACTATGTTAAGAATACACTGTCATGATAATCAACAAAACTGGCGTAAAAACTACCATTCATAGAGTTGGTAATGAACCATACCGTGCATGCTTCGACCAACTTTAATCCATTCGGGGTGTTACCCACAGACGATAGATTTTCGACGTGACGACGATCCCCCGCTATGACCTGGAAACAAATCCCAGAAAAATGGAAGACATCGACATTGAGGAAGAAATCAGAAAACTATTGCATAGTCGTCTGGTAACTACAACCAAAATGAGGACTAAATACACGAAGAAATTTAAGGTCGTCCAATTCGAAATCGGCGATCTCGAGCTAGTTAAGACCCACCCCATGTCGCAGTTCTGGGTACGAGTCACCAGAAAATTGTTTCTTGTACATGAAGGTCCGCTTAAGGTAAATAAGGCTATTCGGAATAACAGTTATGAGTTAGAAACTCCAAATAAAAACGAAATAAAGGGCAGGTATAAAATTACCCAGCTTCGGTAGTATGTTACGAAATATGAATAATCCCAGGAATAACGGGATATTTATTCAGAAGTCACAAATTCTATTTACACGAAATTGATGATGCAATGCTTTTGGTGATATCCTAGTGAAGGATATATACCATATAGAACTGTGATGCGATTTGCCTATGTAGCAGGCGTTGAAGTGACTTGTCCTCGAGGTTACAAGGTAATTTGTTTTGCATCGGTATGGAGCCGAGATGCATTTTCACTTATGCCATTTACAGGCGCATGTCACGATTGTCATGAGTTTAGTTTGAACCACTGTTGTTTTTAGAGAGAATGTACAGCTCTCTAGCATTGATACGAGTAAGACCGCATGTGTTGTGATGAGTATATATAGCTTGGGGCAGAAGGTTTTGAATATTAGTCTGTCGTATTGTGAATTATGTCTAATTTGGATAGTGATTGCCGGATCCATCGCTTGTACGATTTGTGTAGAAACATGCTGAAATGTCTATGGGTGTGTAATAATGGGATTGTGTCGCCGAAATCGTACTTTCTCATTGCAGTCCCTTCTGCGAGTCTACTGTGTATAATTTCCAAAGCTAGTACTACAAGAACGGAGACTCATATTAAAACTATGCTACTTGTAAATCGATTGATGTAGGTTAGACGAAACATAAAATTAATTTGGCCTCAATTCATCTTCAGCCGAAAACAGAGAAGAACTCTTCTTTCTGCATGCTGCAGATTAAGTACCACATTTATTATACAGTTACACGTCATCTGTTCATACCCATGGTTAGGGTCGTGACCAGGATAGAATTTGGCAACCGACCTGTCAAACTACAGTGGCTTGCTGATGCCTGGGAAAGCGTCGGCTCGTTGATAGAAGACATAAGGCGTAGGGTGTAGGACTGATACTGTGTGGATAGACTTAAAACTAACATTCAGTTAAGCACACATTTGGCTCATTGCATAGAGTACACTAGTAACAGAGTTACTAAAGTTTGTGATTTTCCCTGGGGAGATAAACTGTGATTTACAGAGCAGAGAGAAAAAATGTGATTATAAATAACAGAGAAAATGATATACAGTAGTGTTGCTACTGTGACACAGACTACTCTGAGTCATTGGAAATAAGGCTTCGCTGCAAAAGGGTATTGACGACGTAGAGCAAATAGCTGTACAGTTGGATATTGTACTCATGGTGGGAGTACAGCTCGGCCCACGACTAGTAGATAGTTCTGGTCAGACCATGAACCCATTAGGTTCAATGAACTGAAAGACTGACCTACCTTATGATTAATTTATTGTTTTGTTCCTTGTTTTTTAGTTAGTGGAAATGTTTAAGAACTAGATGATTTTGTTTTCATTGCTGATGTTATTAAGAGTTTAAATGAAACAATTTAATGTTTCCATCTCAACAGATCTTGAGTGATTTTTAAATTTTAGTTAACTCAGAACTGATCATTTAAAACAATTTACTTCAACGATTTTATCATAATGTGTTAATCTCTATAATGTTTTGAGGTTAATGTTTATTTATGTAACAGTGATGTCCAGTCTCTATGAAATTTAAATTTATATAGTACTTTAAGATCGTCATACGAAATACTGTCTCACTTTTTGAATTAAATTGTTTCAATGTCAGCCAGGGTAATTTGTAACCTAGCTTTGCTCTATGTTACATGTTTTTGACATCGCTGCCGCATGTGACAGATACTGCCCTCCTGTACATGAACCCTTGGGTATAATGGGAGACAACTTACAGATCTTTTATCCGGGGAAGATGCCACCTTCTCCGCTCAGTCCCTTACGGCCAGAGCAGTCTTAGCCGTTCAGCTTTTGGTGAATTGACAGGATAGTTGAATACCTCTGTCAGAGGGAGATACGCTCCTTCCAATAGCGGTGGCAGGTATTGAAAACCCACTGACCTAGCAATGGAGCATTCACAGGTTAACTGCGGGGATCCATCTTGCTGAGGACGAGGCTATCCACCTCTACGAAACCACTTATTGGACGAGTCCAGTAAGGCGGACCAGACCAGGACCCAGGGACGAACGCTGAAAGCCTACTCCCAAGCAGAAGTGTACCACTTTCACTCAGAGTCCTACCTGTGATCTGCTCAGCAAAAGCTGGGGCTTCACACCGATCCCGTAAGTACCTGCGAGATACCATGCATCCGAGTTTGCATCCGAGCAGGTGTCCACCTTCCAGGGCGCCAGAAACCCTTCTTTAGATCAACATTGCTCGAGATCCACTATGTAGGACACTTGTGCATGCGACGGTTGGGGTTTGCAATCTGTTCGTAGTTTGCACAGCAGGCTGGAGTTTACGTACCAGTGTCTGGAAACTGGCCTAAGAGAACCGCGTCGCGGATCTATCCTTTGTGCGCAAGGGGGGCCACCCCTTGCCTGGTCTTCGTCCTCACTCTGTTAGCTGTAGTGCAAGCACTTACGTTTCCGTCCCTGACCACGAGGAGGCGGAGATGGACTTGAGTGCAAGAGACTATATATTCGCATTGCACCCCGTTGCAAGTTGTGTTGGTGGCAGGGATGGAGGAAAGGCGTGACAGGGCACAGTGTTACAGATACATAATTTGTATATAAGCCTGGATAAAATTTAATTAATAATTTACGTATGGACACAGTCGCCCCACGCCAGACCAAGCCGTGTTTATTTGTCTATGGAGAGTATACGTTAATTATATTCAATGTACAATTTGTTTAATGGCTTCAACAATTTATACTTGGTTTACAGTATCCTCTGGGGCGTGAACCGCGACCTCACCTGATCCAATGATCGATAGGCATGCAAGCTTGGCTGCGAGAAAGGCGATGGAAATTAAAACTACGAAGAAAGAAAAACAAGCCACGGACCTTGTTAGGAATTGAAGTCCGGCGAAAGAAAAGAAAATTGATGCTTTGTCATCCGAAAAGTAACTTGGTGTGTAAGTAGTAGATCAGATGATATTCGACAAGAATGTTTAGTAAACTAAGAAGATTTATGCATTGTCGAGCCACTGAGTACGAGTCTAAGGGAAGTTTATATCTGCGACGACGACTTGATGGAATAAGGACAACATGATCGACGTCGAGAGGTGAACCAGAATGCGTCCCGAGGTCTGAGGTATTCCGCGACGGCAATTTGGCATTACCTGACAGGGAAGGCATTTCATTCTTCTACGATAGGAGGTGTTCAACGCACTGAGGTCCTAGAAAGTCCAGGTAGAGACTGAAATCCTGGTAAGACTTATTTGACTACTACTGAGTTTGCCAGAGCTAAAAATAAATGGAAGAATATAGTTTATATAACGGTATTAAAAAGTTGCAAATCCCGAAAGAGAAGTATTTTCAGCTGCTCGAGCTCGTCAGAATATTCCTGTATAGTTTGAGGTCAGGTTGACCACTGTATATTCTGGTTACGACAAAATAATATCATGTTTATCCATTTGCAAATTTCACCGTTATCATTCCTGGTTGAGCTTGTAGGAGCAATTAACAAATATATATTTACTTGGTAACAAATCATTCCCGTAAAGTTGTGAAATAATAATACATAAATAAGCCAGGAAATATAAGTTTTTCTTTCTATAACTGACATCTACAAGAAGTTTCGTTTCTTGTAGTAGCCAGTTGTACTAGTTCTGAATCTGACTGAAATATTTAAGTAGAAACCCTATTAACTCGAGTCTAATAAACTCATACGCGTAATGTGTGTTATACAGTTATCAAATTACTCATTATTTCACACAGTTTCAAATAAAATTTCTGACAATCGCTATCGAATTACGTGACTGAAACAAGCAACAGTGTTTTGGGAAATCATGTAGAACCAAACATGATTTATATTTTACATTTTACTGACTTATTATGCACAAAGTTGAGGATAAAGTTCAGTATTATGTTATCGTTATGACGACTGTTAAAATTAATGGTACTGGTTCAATTTAGTTGAGTAAAGTACTTGAAAAAAATTTTCTGTGTGTTAACAGTAAGGTACTTGTCCTCTTACATGATATCCATCATAACTTGCTTTAATTTAAGTAAACTTTCTCAAGTTAATAATTTACAATCATTAGTATAACTAAACTAAAAGTAGGCGAAAACCATGTCACACAACCTTTAGTTTCTTGAAGCCTTTGTTTCATTAGCCTTGCTAATAAATTTTGTCATGTTTTGTTATTCAATCCATCTGACAGAAATAAGTAAATCTTATGTTCTAACAAATTTTTTGAATTGTTAAAATTACACTTTGGTTTACTATAACAAAATATTAATTATTTTCACCGGAGAAGCGCAGCTAATTATGTGAAGTGAAGGTAGATAATATTAACAGTAATTTATGTGCATATACTTTTGCAATATTAGTTATTTAATCAGTGCAAACGGAAAATAAAGAATGGTTGAAATTAGTCAAGAGAGAAAATAACGTAAAATAAATTAATATTCCTAAGAGTGCATTTTATGATGTGACATTATGCATGTATTCATTATAATTAAAAAAACATATGTATTCACCCCTATGACGTTTTGAACCCAAGCATTTTTGCCAGCAAAAATAAACGTTTCGAAGAAATGGAACGAACACCACATTTCTTATTACGAAAATATACTTGCCTTGTATTATGTGTGAATTCCGGTTTTCAAATTACTACGACATTTATTTTTTGTGTTAAATAGAGTTTGTCACATTCTGATTGTTTGTGCGAATATTAAGATAATTCTGCCATGATGATTAAAAGTTGACATGTCATAATTATAACACATAACTCATATTTTGTAAGTCAAGATATACATTCGAATATACACCATCTTACTGAGCAATGGTGCTAATTTCGTAACTTATTTCGTATTCGTGCTCAAGACTGTGGAGCGCAAGAAGTTTTAAATATTGCATTTCGAATCTGAATATGACCATTCGAAGAAGCTCGTATATGAGCATTCAAGCAGTATTTTCCAGTGTAGTCCCCAGGGTGACAAGGAAAAGAACATACACAACACTGTACCATACCACACAAGAGGTCACACACAGAATGGCGAGGGGACGAAGGCATGTAACTGCAGGTGACGTCAGTAACACAGCCGGCGCACATCCACACGATAGTGAGACATGACTGGTGAGAGCGGTGGTCCAACTGACGCGTTCCCCAGCAGGGCGGACAGCAAGTGCTCTCACACAAACCTCTCCGAGGGGGCCGAGGAGGGCGAGGGCATGGTAACTGCAGGTGACGTCAGGGCCCGCGCACATCCGCATGATAGTGAGACATGAGTGGTCACCTTGACTGAAGAGAGTGGTGGTCCAATAGACGCATTCCCCAGCAGGGCGGACAGCAAGTTCTCTCACACAAATATCTCCGAGTCTCAGTAATCGTAAGCATATCCTTAGCGCCTTGGAGAAGAACAGTTTAGGAAGCCCAGGAAGAAGCACACCATTAAGTAGCATGGATTCAAACTCGGTGCAGCAGAGGAGTTGTTGAAGAACTGGTTCCGTTTGTCTGTGGAACCAGCGTAGCAAGTGCGAGAAGAACCAGACTGAAACACTCGAATAAAATCCACACACGATATCGGTTAGTGCCGATTTTGATGCTTCATATCATCACATTGAATTAGGTAGCGAAGCTGTTGTCACTAAAAGGAATCGAGCACTGCAATACCTACACAAGATGCATGGAGCTGAGACTGACAACAAAAAACAGGGAAGACTACGAGAGGACACATGTATTCCTCTCACAATAGGGTGTACAACACTACACTCACTCCCACGCCGATGATATGACTCAGCGGTTTGTCATCAAGAATCTGCCGCCTAAGGCGTTAGATATTGAAACACTCTGCTGGGATATCACCCGCGCGGGTTTAAACATGATCGAACTCAGCAACTTTACTCGGCGCTCACGACATAGTACCCTTGAAGAACCACAAAACGAGTCCACTGGCACTTGGTCAGTGACTGTACAACAACAACCAGGGAAATATTTCCTCAAGGTAAATGCCCTGTACTATACAGAGGTACACATAGAGCTCTACAAACCGCGACTAGAAGATGTCCCGTATTGTCGTACCTGCGGCAAGTGGGGACACACAGCAAACACTGTCACCTGACACCTCCCTGCATCAACTATGCCGGCCTGCATATATATGATCAGTGCACTATGGACCATGGCACCGAGCACTTGAAGTGCCTGAACTGCGGGGAGGAGGGTCCTACGCTGCGGACAAGTGTTGCAAGAATACCAGGCCGGATCGTTTAGATCAGCAAAAACAACAGACACAGACATGCAGCCCGCTATCACCACTACAACACACTACTCCACCACAGACAAACTCCTTTAATCTGTTCCCGGAACTGCTATATACACCGCGCACAGAAACATGACGAGGGCCCATGCTTCAGCCACAGACTGAAGCAGCAGCTGCAAGCAGAAGCTGACATTGGTCAGGATACAAGTAGGCAGGCCATGGACAGCGGAAGTGAGCCAAAGCAACTGGCAGTGGGCTAAGCTTTGGGCGGGACGTGAGTCTTGGGTGACGAGGCCGGACGTGAACAACATGACCTCACTGCACAGCACTGACGTCCGCCCTTACTACAAACACTGCCGCAGTTCCAGGCAACCACCAGGCTCAACGCACACTCACTAAGCGACATCAGCGAATTTGTTGAAATGCTTCGTGAAGTACAATTCCATCAACTCATACACCACTTCAGGCGGTATTTCAGTCCCAGCAGGAGAGCCACAAGCACCTTTAAGTAACAAGTACTCTTCATGCAAGTACTCGTGGAATTCCCTCTCCCAGACTATTACGACGCAAATAACAGATGCTGCCCTAACACCATCTATGCTAAAATGGAATGCGTGCTGGGTTAAAAATAATTTATATCAACTAGTACAATGACTACATATATTCGAGACTGGCATTGCCTTCATCACTGAAACCTTTCTGAAACCACTAACCAGATTAACAATATTTGGCTTAACAAATTACAGAACAGACCGCAAGGACACAGAGGAGGCTAGACAACATTAATTAAACATAATATTCAACGCCGCTCAACTTAATTAATCTACAAAATCTAGAAGTCACAGAAATAAAATTTAAAAATTAGAAATTTATATCAGTATGAGGGGGTGCTTATGCGATACCAAACAGGAAATTAGCTAAACAAGATCATAAAAAAATAATCGGCAAAGAGCAAAACTTATTTATTGTAGGGGACTTATCAAATTACCGAATGTAAATGTAGAACCTTAAACAGATGTGGTAAAATTGTAAGTGAATATGATAATGGAAATAACTATACTATCATCTCACCAAACACCCCTGCCCATTACTCTACTAATGCACACATTCAGACATGTTAATGATTAGTCTAGTTAACATCTCTAATACAAGAATTTAATCAGAAACGTCTGTTGAATCTAACTCCGATCACTTCATGGTACTAATTTTAATTACGTTAAATACACCTAGAAACGATAACCCTTTCCAACCTAAAGTTCCTCCAATAAATTTGTCGATTTTAAATTCAGACTTAACACAAAAACTAACACAAACATTGGCAATAAATAACAGCTAAAACCCAAATTTTTAAGTCAAATTACTTACAGACTCACTAATAGAAACATTAAAACAAAACACTGAATATCTTAATAAACGTTGATACACAAGAAAGAAAATTCAGAAATATTTTTTTTAACTCTACAGAAGCAAGTGTGAAGCAGAATTCAACGAACTAGAGAACTGCGGGCAAAAAACTAATATAACCAGATAAAGAGATATGTCATGCAGAAACTACATATTTGAAGCGACGCAAATCTCTAGAGAAATGAAGCCCCTAACTAAAACACTTGCAGAAAAAATAGAAAAAACTATCTACCTCCGCGAAAAAAAAAAAAACATGGAGTATTTTACACTGGTGAGAATAAACAAATACGATAGCCAACATTCTATTAAACCGATTCTTACCAACTGCTGACACTTTAAAATGAAACTTTATAAGGCAAGTGAAAACAATATGAAACTATTTTGAAATGAAACTACAAGGACGGACACAAGCTGAACCAATCACACTCGCTGAAATTATTAAAGTAATAAATTCAAGTCCAAACAACAAATCGGGCGGGCCGAACAATATAAAACACAAAACTATTAAACATCCACTTAACATTATCTTCTAAACATATATAACACAGTGATAAAACTAACACGATTTCCGGGCCAACGGAGTGGGTGAAAGATTTTTATTCAGTTCTCAACATCGGCGTTTTTAGCACTTGTGACGGATTGTACGAAGTGTGTATGGAGCAACGCCGGAATGAAGGGGAGAAACGGGAGATCCTCGAGAAAACCCGCCGACCAACTGCCTCGTCCAGCACCCTGCACAATTCTCACATATGAAAATCTGAGGACCGACTCCGTCTGGAATCGAACCCGGATCGCGTTCGTTGGAGGTGAAGGATTGGAAACAGTGCTAATCCCCCTCCTGAGAATTGGGAACTCGTAAAAATTATCACAAGGCCTATACCTAAACTTGGGAAAAACTTGGTTGATCCAGTAATCACGACTGATCAGTCTACTCCATGCCATGAGTGAAATATTTGAGAAAATACTCTTAGGCTACATGAGCATGCACAATCTAATAATAATATATATCAATTAATAACTACGGCTTCCGAGCAGAACACAGCACAATACACCCACTAACAAAAGTAGTGGAATATGCTACACAAGGATTAAACGACAATCATATAAAATACCAAACAATCACTTTACTAGATGCAGAAAAAGGATTTGATAAAATGTGGACTTCAGGACTTATTCAAATCTTAATAAACGCAAGCATTTCTATAAACTAAATACATTCACTATGCTATTATCTTAACGATTGTAAATCGTATGTAAGTTTAGAAAGCACAAAATCCTTTACTATAATATCAACTGCAGGAGTACCACAAGACTAAGCGTTTTTCCCTTTCTGTATAATTTAAACTCGGCCGATATTACACAAACAGAAACTAGTATTCAAATGTACACAGACGTCAAGGGCGGCAGGCTCGGTGTGACAACGTGGCGAATAAGGTGACCACCCAGGGAACCAAGGATTCAAGGGTGGCAGGGCCTGTGCGACAACATGGCGAACTATGCAACCACCAAGGATACCAAGAAGTCAATTTCGGCAGGGCCTGTGCGACAACATGGCGAACTATGCAACCACCAAGGATACCAAGAAGTCAATTGCGGCAGAGCCTGTGCGACAACATGGCGGGCGAACTAGGTGACCACCGAGGGCACCAAGATGTCGGGGGTGGCAAGGCGTATCCCATTACATATCATCCTTTATTATTCAATAATTCAAAATCAATGAAAGTAGTATTTTGTAGGATTATGTACTAGTCTATTACTACTGCTTAGTTTAAGTAATTATTTGAATGATAAATATGTACTGACACAATTAGGAATTTACAGCAAGACGGGAATAGCATATTCCTATTTCTAGTTTCATTATTTTGAAGTATCGACAGTCTAGTAACAAGGAAGTTTCCATGCCTGCTTATCTCAACCAGGTACTCTTGTGTGTCAAAAGTGTTTTTACGGGCGTTAGAGGCTTGCCGTATGTGTAGGATCATCTCAACCCAGCAAACACTAGTGGCGCATCTAACTGTCGGCAAGACAACCGTTCGCTGTCCAAACTGTCGCCAAGTGTTTACAATAGATGAAAGACAGTGGGCATTTAACGGTAAGATATTTTTTTTTTCAAATAAATGTTTGCTGTCAAGAAATAGATATCGGCAAAAATATTCCGGCAGGTTAATGGCGTAGTGACATTCTACAGATAACGACGGCAAACTGTCGCGAAACAGATATCAGCTCACTGTCTTAATAATGACACTTAAATGACATCTGCAAGAAGATGTTGGGCCATTAATGGCACAGTGTCCTTTTTTTGCACAGTGGTTGTCTGTCGCTGGAAAGATAAACCGACCATCGTTTTAATGATACCTTAGAAACATTGAACGAACATTGCTTTGCTATCTGCATTGTGATGGTGAACAGCTTGTTTTTAATAATTAGTTATTGTTACGTAATTTGTCAATTTCCTTGTATATTTCTGACACTTCGCACTAGTTCAATGGTCATGAGTTTAATAATCTACTAATCTACATAAGTAATCCCAGAATACAGAACCTGTCTGCAAACTAATGCCAACATCATTCCGGTGCCATGAACAGTTGCCTGTTTACTAAGCGACTTAAAAAAAGAAGAGTTTGTCAATTTGGTTGTATTTTTTATGTTTGTGAAGTCCGTTATTTATAAACCTATTTGGAATTTTTTTTGGTTGGAAAGGGGATATTTACAAGTTGGCCCATTTTAATTTTTTTGGCATTGGACCTTGGATTTCGAAGATACACCAGGGAACTCCTCAAAATAGAATAGGAGTGAGTGAGAAATTTTGATCAGAGCTTAACATCGAGGTCTTTAGCGCGGGTGACGAGTGACATGAGGTGAGTATGGAGCGGCGCCGGAATGAAAGGGCGGCGGAAACGGGAGATCTCCGTGAAAACCCGCCGACCAGCGGCATCGTCTGGCGCGATTCCTACATGCGAAAATCTGGAGACCGACCCCGCCGGGAACAATATAATACGAAATGTATAGTGTTAAAAATATTGGAAGGTTTATGACAATCCAACACTAGGTAGGTACTTAACTATATTCAAAGACTTTCCGGACTGCGAAGGCACAACGTAACTCTTTAACCTCAAAACAGCATGAATGTGGATGGTAAGAACAAGAAATCCGTAAAAAATTAAGAAATCAAAAAGTTTAAACAAAAAATAACAGACTTTAAAAATCTACTATAAAATGTTTTATAAAAAATCCATTATTTTTAAGACTGCTTAGAATACAATCAATTTATTAGGACAGTGATATACAATTACCGTTATTTTCGTAGTCGGTGCCAGCCAAGCTTTTAATGAATTTCACCTTATTTAATTATTTATTCAAACTTGGTAGACATAACGAACCTAGTAAGGTGATGTTTACTTTTAAGTTTTTAGTTAATGCCTTATATATGTATAGTTTAAATATCACAGCAATTTTTACATTTTTAGCATAGTATGACATATTTGAGAAAATACTTCTCCGAATTCTAAAAAAAAAAAAAAAAAAAAATTTGTACACTTACACTACTTTGCAAACCTAATTGACTTTTTTTGTATATAATTTATACTGTGTTCGTATTTTCATTATGCTGGACAATTTTTGAAAATTTTAATGTGTTATGATATACTAGAGGAAAACATTTTCCGACTTTCACTTAACATAGTAGTTGACTTGACTTTCGTGTGTTTCGTTCAACCTATTGTCATATTTTTAAAACGGTGGCAATTTATCTACTTTGATCATAATAGAACATATCTTAGGAAATTTTTTGTCGAATTTAATCAAATTTTTTGCACACTTAGTAGGCTGACATGAATTTTGTGCATTTTATTCCGTCTGTGTTTATGTTTTTATATTTGCTGACATTCATTAGCACAATGCCACATATCTGAAGAAATATTTTCCCCAATTTTATTAATCTCGGTACAGATATAATGTTTGGTAAGTTGTCTTTACTTTCGTATTTATTGTTCATCCTACATTAATTTTTTTTCAAAACATAATTTTTTCTGTATTATGTACAATTTTACATATCTTAGGAAATATTTTTCTGAATTTTATCAAACTGGGTACACACGAACTTATTAGTATGCTGCCTCGAACTTCATGTTTTTTTTTTTTTGTATTCATATTTTCAGACTGGCGGGTGTTGAAACATTTTTCCGAACACACGAAATATACAAAGATAAATTTTTTCTGAATTTCATCAAAAATGGCAGATATAAGGTCCTGATTAAGTTGTTTTGACATTTGTTATTTTGTTCATACCGTGTTTGTATATTATTAATGAAGGCTGTTTGATAATTTTTTGATCACACGAGACATCTAAGGAACTATATTTCAGAATAGAATCAAACTCAGTACTCATAGATTAAATAGTAAACTTGAAGTTTATGCGTTTAGTTTATGTCATGTTAATATGATCGAAATGCTGAGAATTTAATAATTTTTGAACACACAAAACATCTGAATAACCATTTTTGAGAATTTCATGGAACTCGGTACACATATAGTTCTAAGTAAATGGGCACGTTTTTTGAGTATTTTGTTAATGCTGGGTTAACAGTCATACAGTCGCGTAATCTGAAAAAAATCTAAATGGACAATTAATCAGAGTTTAATCTAACACAGCAAGTACATAGCACCTAATACACCGACTCTAGTTTTAGCAAATTTTGTTCATACTGTGATGGGAATAATAAGACATGGAACCATGCGCAAGTGATCCCAGCACTTCCTCCGCTACATTCCTGCATTGTGACGTCATGCGAGTTGCAAGCAGCGCAGCGAATTCTCGCATCGAGGGCCCAAGAAACATTCAAACTATAATAGTCAGCAATCAAAAAACATCCAGTCAATTCACTTCAAAAAATTTTCACCATATTTATGAACTATCCTGACAGTGATGTTTTTCGTTAAAATTCTTTAAGTTAAATATGTTCCTTTTTTAAATAAAAAATATACTGTTGTAGGGGGAGGTGGGTGTTCTGCCCCACTTCGGAACAAAACCAGCATAACCTACATTCTGTTAGCATGCCACCCGACCCTTCAAAGTGGAGCATGACCTCTGATTGGCAAAGAGGGTTCATTAGAGAGGTAGTCTTTTCTAGTATTGGTTGTGGAAGGCAAGTGCTATGAGGGGAAGAGGTAGGTTAGGTTCCCCTAAGTGTGATTGACTTTTCCTTGCTACTTGTAGCATAGCCCACTCCTCTAGCCTATCCTTGTAATACCCATTCTCCTCATCTGCCCTTAATGCAAACATAAGTTTCTAGCATACCTCCTCTTCTCTAACTTATCTTCACCCCTCTCCTACTCTGCCTTATGACAAGCCCCTTCCCTCGCGCCTATCCTTCAAGCTAAGCCTATCTACCCTCTCTCTTACTCTATATTATGACATACCCCTACCTTCTCCTCAGACCTATACTTTAAGCTAAGCATATCTCCACCCCTTCTCCTTCTAGCATACCTCTACCCTCTAACCTCTCCTTGTACTACCCACACTCCTCTACACTAACCTCTCTCAACAATTATATCCAGCTCTGCCACATAATATATCCTCTCCTCTACCCTATCAACTCTGACTCCTCTACACAAGTTTGTACTACCCCTCTCCCACCTGATGTCTTACCTGATGGAACAAGTCCTCTCCTCAGGGCTGCTGAAGCTCGACTGAACTTGGCCAGCAAGATCACCAGAATATACTGGTCTCCCCCACCACTCACTCCAAAAATATACAACCTGGCTCTAGGTGTGTTTCTTTGTCCGCTTGGCTATTGTCTTCCAAGGTCAATAGGTGTTCTCTCTTTACTCTTACACTTCAGAGTAGTTAATTTTATTCATCGTAATTATGTATTTACGTTATACACCACATTCACTATTTTAATACAACAAACACATACTTACCTACATACATATAAACACGTAATGTTACATACATTCGCTTACAAGCACACACATAAAACCTTGCTCATCTCACAAAAACCATGCAAGTCTGGAGGAAAGGTGCATGCTTTGAGGGGTGATAGTACTGGTGATTCTGAACAAAATGTTTCTAATAAACATATGCCCTTTTCTTAACAGTTTCAGAAAAACCTAATGACAACAAAAAGGAATGTTGTGTGTAATATAACACAGCCCAACAACATGCTCAAAACGAATTGCTGCTCAAACTTCATATTCCACAAACAAGAGTGACACGAGCAGGGTCTGTATCCATATCATGAGCAGAGTGTACGACATCTGCATGAAAGAGATGATGTCCACCGGCAAGAATTCTGTCAGTGGATCATTGCCAATGATCGATTAATTCCAAGTATTCTGTTCACTGGTGAGTCAAAATTTACCCGCAACGGAATCAACAACACATGCAACTCTCACGTATGGGCAGGCGGAAATCTGCACTGTAATGTAGAAAGGAATTTTCAACGACGTTTCTCAGTTAACGTGTTGTGCGGTGTTATTGATGACCAACTCATCGGTCCAGTAGTTTTAAATAATCGTCTGAATGGAGTACAGTAGCTTGATTTTCTTCAAAACGCGTTGCCAGAATACTTGGAGGATATTCCTCAGGCTACAAGAGCTCGTATTTACTTTAAACAAGACGGAGCCCCTGCAAATTCTGTACGGCCAGTGACACAGTACCTCAACGAAACGTATCCTGGGCGTTGGATCGGTCGCCATGGAGTCATTACTTGGCCACCGAGGTCTCCTGATCTTACCCCATTGGATTACTGGGTGCAGGGTTGGCTTTAAAGCGAAGTCTACACGCGCAGGGTGGACACAAGAGAGGAACTTCTCGCTCGTATTTACCATGTTTGCGCTCAAGTAAAGCAATGTACTAATGAGCTCAGATCAGCAACACAGTAGCTGTCTATCAGAGCAGAAAAATGCAATGAAGTTGGTGATGGAGTGTTTGAACATGTTTTGTGGGGAAATGTACACAATTAAACAAAACATACGACAACAGTATCGTAACTTACCTTAACCTGCACAATTCCCGTTTCTTGTTGTTTTCATTCGGTTTCTCCGAAACGGTTAGGAAATGGGCACATGTTTATTAGAAACATTTTGTTCAGAATCACTAGTACTATCACCCCTCAAAGCACGTATCTTTCCTCCTGACTCACTATATATACACAATAATTAATTAAAATAAAAAAAATTACATGTGCTCATCTCATATAAGCCATATAATACTACACATACATTAAACTACATAAATCCACACGCACATATACACACTGGTATCTTCTCGGACTAGCGATCACTTCAGCTTCCATCAATAAGATTCAAGGTGTACACGTAGGTGTACATTGGACATAAATGTAGACATGTGCTATCAGTTGTCTTGTAATCGCAGTATGACCATGTAGTCAGACAGCTTATTGACTAACTCTCGAAGTGTTCACTTAGCTGACCACAGCTAGTCACATTCAGATATACAGCAGTAGTAGTCATAGTAGCAGGAAGTTAACAAGAATGCTAAACACTCTACGAGATGTCGTTCATAAGGCAACACCACACTCAGACGTAGAAGAACTTAAGTAAAAGTTAGTGCTCGAAGAAAATCAGTCTTTATCACGTAAACTACGTATTTCGTTCAATTAACCGTTTACATTATACAGTCTGTAATTACCCCACAATGTCAACTTTGCTGCGACAGTAAATAAGTCCCAGGTGAGGTTGCTGTTAGTGGTAGCGACAAACTTAAGACTGAATTTCGCGTGGACAGCTATATCTACTCATCCTACTGCAGAGTTAGCTTAACTAGCAGATTTGCCTTTCTATCACTAGATGACTGAACTACCTATCTGGTGTACAAAGAGGTATCAGCTTTGAGTAATACACGCTAGCAAAGCCGCGGGCGTACTGCTGGTATTATTACAAAACTTAGCTTCTACTGGAAACGGTAGGGGAGAACGGGGCTAGTTGCAACAGGGGTAAGTTGCAACAGTGCGTGTTATAATTATGCCTTTGGTACAAGAGCCGCGCCACAGCGGTCAGTTACTGTACTGAACGGCAGGCCAAACAGTAGTAGTTCGCCACGCGGCCGAGAGATCTCATTTACTTACAGTGACAGCATATACGTTTCCCGCGGTTTTGAGTAAATTTTCTCGTGCCCGACATTAGTGTTTTTGACGGTTATGCATTCGTTGTAAGTGTGGAACTTTATGTATTTTTTAGTGGCTTATAGTATTCTGAATATGTGTGTATAGTGACGAATACGTGATATTAACGTCTCCAAGTAAAATAAGGTAAGGAAAAGGAAATTCTGTAACGGGGCATGTTGCAACAAATGTTGCAACTTGCCCCAAGTATATTCACTACTTGTTTTTTGCGGTTGGATATAAAACATTTATTTAATCGAAAGTTTGATTTCTTTCTCAGCTTTTATCTTGGCATTTACTCGTCATAATAAACTATATTTGCTAACTGTTATTGCGGGAAATTTATATATTTTATCTTTAATCGATTGTTCTAGGCATACTGTATTAGATACAGTTAAGCCTATGAATTGAAATATTTGAAAAATCAACTAAATAAAAAAATAGTGAAAATCCTGATTGTTTGCAACTAAGCCTACAACTATTTTTTCCCGTTTCTCGTTGCAGATACGATGCGGACGTATGCGAAAAAAACAAACAATGGGGAAACACCACAGGATGTTATGGAGAGTGCAGTCAAACTTGTTTTAATTAATCCAAACTCAAGAGATTGTTCTGTAAGAAAGGTTGCACAGCTTTATAATATCCATTATTCTACTCTGTCAAGATACATTACAAAACTTAAAAAGAAAAATGGTGACCTGACCACAGAACCAAACGCATTCACTTTTGTCAATGCTGGTTATGCCTAACCTCGGTGTGTTTTCTCTGCAGAAAATGAGCGTCAGTTAGTTGAGTATCTGAAACGTAGTTCTGAAATTATGTTTGGACTTACACCGGCAGAAGTGCGCAAGCTTGCATATCAGTGTGCAGTAAAGATGGGCATACAAACTCCTGAAATGTGGAAAGTGAATGAGTGTGCTGGTCCAGATTGGTTTTCCGGGTTTATGAAGCGCAATAAAGAGTTATCTGTCAGGCAGCCTGAAGCCACAAGTCTTGGGAGATGCACTTCATTCAACAAACACAATGTTTCAGAGTTTTTCGACAAACTTTCACTTGTTCTCGCGCGTCATAACATTCCACCATCTCGAATTTACAATTTGGATGAGACAGGAGTGGCAACTGTTTTGAAACCTGGAAAAATAACCGCTAAAAAAGGTGTAAAACAAGTAGGTTCTGTAGCTACAGCAGAGCGTGGTGAAATGATCACAGTAGTTACAGCTGTATGTGCTATAGGATCATCTTTACCTCCCATGTTCATCTTCCCTCGCAAGAACTTTAAGGATCATTTTATACGTGATGGGCCGATAGGTTGTGTAGGATGTGGCAGCAAGTCTGGTTGGCAGACCGAGGAAACATTCATTAAATTTATGAGTCATTT